>CAWWDR010000703.1:2500-19737 GCA_963942565.1 Maea johnstoni | reverse complement strand
TATATATATATATATATATATATATATATATATATATATATGTTATATATATATAATATATATATATATATATATATATATATATATATATATATATATATATACATATATATATATATATATATATGTATATATATATATATATATATATTATATATATAGTATATTATATATATATATATATATTATATATATATATATATTATATATATATATATATATACTCACTCACACTCATATATATATATATATATATATATATATATATATATATATGTGTGTGTGTGTGTGTGTGTGTGTGTGTGTGTGTGTGTGTGACTGTGTTTTCTCTTGGCCGTTGCTGACATTCATTCTCATCGCCAAAGTGACGTCTAGGTGACGTAAGCAGTGTTGCATATGTGATGGTTAGGTTCATGCATACATAAATAAAGTGGACGTCTTGCAACTTGTCCTGTGCTGATTAAAATGAATGACCTGGAAGGGATGAATGGCGACAGGTTCGGCAGACATGTTTCCCTTGTACCTCTTCCGCCAATAGTGACCTTATTATAAACTACTAGCAATTCACAAACTACGGATCGCTGCAGTGTCATGCAGGTAATGTTGAGTAACATGGTGTTAAAATGTTCTTTGCAGATGGAAATGGTTAACACTTTACAGAATATCACATTATAACGCATAGGGCATGTCGCAAGGTCATCATGCCTGGTATTTTACTAATAGTGTCGGTTATTGGTGTGATTGAATTCTCGTATATGCTGTTATGATTATCATTCTTATTAATATCTATGTAAAAAGAGTCCATCATTCCTAAATAATTGCAACAGATAATACGTGCAAGGTATGTATTGCCTTGATGGTCTTAATGATAATAAATATATCAATTGTCATTAAAGTACCCTCCCAGTCTGTGTGTTTGTGTGTGTGGAGGGGTGTAAGCAGTGAAAAGAAAAACGCAATTTAGTGATTTTTGCTTGTCGATTTACATTTGACAACCAGATACATGTTGGAAACGGTCATGTTTTAGCGAACTTCAGTATAGAGAAAGGATATTTTTTCTTTCTCGAATGCAAGTCTCTGTCAGATTCTCCGATATTCCATCTTCTTGTTATTATTATTATCATTATTATTATTATTATTATTATTATTATTATTATTAGTATTATTATTAGTATTATTATTATCATTATTATTATTATTATTATTATTATTATTATTATTATTATTATTATCATTATTATTATTATTATTACCATTATAATTATCATTATTATCATTATTATTATAATTATTATTATTATTATTATTATTATTATTATTATTATTATGCTTCCTCTTCCTGTTTAGGAAGCTTTGCTAAAAGTTGTATTGCTTCTTTCAATTATCAATCCTCTGTCCAGCTTTCTCTTCCTGTTTGAGAAGCTTTGCAATAATGCTCTTCATCTCTTTCTATTATCAATGCTATGTCCAGCTTTCTCTTCCTGTTCAAGAAGCTTTAAAATGATCTTAATCTCTTTCAATTATCCATACTCTGCCCTGCTTTCTCTTCCTGTTTTAGACGCTTTGCAATAATGCTCTTAACCTCTTTCAATTAGCCCTGCTTTGCCCTGCGTTCTCTTCCTGTTGGAGGAGCTTTGGAACAGCATTCATCATCTCTTTCAATTAGTGCTGTCCAGGGCTGGTTTCCCCTGTTGTTTGAGAAGGCCTGGTGCTGGCCGAGGATTAGCAGCAGCTCAGAGCGGCGAGAGGGGGGAGTGTCAGTGACACCTCGGCGTGATTAACAGGAAATCCCATTGGTGGCATTTGCGTCAAACAATTCAGCCGCAAATAGCAACCAATTATGAGGCCTCGCCAAAATTGTTGTATTACCTTGATTGGTACACATACTCCTCTGCTCTATATTTAGGTAACTTGCTAGATATGGTATAACCTATATAAGCACTATTTTAGGGTATAAACTATCTAAATGCTAGATTAATCTAAAATTAAGCGATCATATAGGATTAAAGAAGTCTATTATACCGGTACATGTATATATACTAGTGAAAATTGTTAAATTGGATTTAGAAATGCCTTACACAAAAAAGAGAGAATCACCTCATACCCCTATATTTCTACCAAAACTAATGATAAATAATGAATAGCAGATCTTTTAACATGAATACCTTTAAAGATATGTACACCTTGTATGAGGCACCACGTACCATCATCTGATGTTGTGTCTTTTCTTACTAGTCGCGTGAAACCATGAACTGGTATTATAAATTACAGAGGTACTATAAAGTTATAATGTTGTATAATCAAGTAAATTAACTTAATTAAATACATGTATAGCTGTCATGCATTGCTAAGTTACTACCATCACTTCAATTGTCAGAGGAAAGTCCACGCAATATCCCCAGCTTTCATACCCCCAAATTATCGACTTGAGTGTGTGAGGAAACGGTAAGTGGGAACAAATCACTGGCAAGGGACCGATGTTGTGACTAGGTCGCTGCAGCAGGAGTGAAAATTGAGATACGCATTTAACGAAGTTGAGATAAACTTAAAGTGCCTAATGCAATTCTTAGAATTAGGATGCGACAAACTAAAGGTCATCACTTCAGCAGCGAAAGCAACATCGTGATTTCTTGTCGAATTTCAGGCTTTTTTATTTCCATTAAAATACAGCGAAATATAGCCACCATTGCCCGGAGCGAAAGTGTAATTAACACGTGACGAAAGGCTTGAGTGCAAAAACCTTTTATCCTCTACGAAGATATTAGAAATATAAATTTTATTTTTGATTGATTCACAGGTTCAAGTGGTTCATTCACTTTAAATCATGCATAGTATTGCATACACCTTCAAATGACTTTACTTGTGTGACAGTCACGACAAAATGATTTAACAAAAATAATTGTTAAGACATACAGGTCAGTTATAATGATGGTTTCTTAGGGCGCAAATGTATAAGGGCTGTTCCATTTAAAAGTGTGGGGGGGGAGAGGAACGGAAGGTTTTTTTGAAGGGGGGAGGGGCCGAATTCTGAATTAATTTTTCCCATTAGGTTCCATACAATTTCTGGCAGGAGGGGGGGGGGGGGGGGTGCCGAATTTTTAATTACCTTCCGTTCCTCCCCCCACCACACTTTTAAATGGAACGGCCCTAAGATAAAGAGGTGCAGAATTGCGTTTGTTATCCATAACTGGAATCACATCACTTCTCTTGAATTGAAAGTTAGATGTATGTATGTATATTTGTCGACTATAAAATACAATTTTACAAAATCCTACCCCTATATGGTTGGATATCAATATTGTAACAATGAGAACAGAAAATATGAGAAATTAAATAAATAAAAATAAATTTAACATGCGAATCTTGATCTATTTTACTTGTATTCTGACATCCCTATACACTTAACACACTATAAGGAACCAACTCTTTCTGCATATATGTTTTAAACTAGAGCTCTTGGTTATTTAATTCTACTTTTAAAAGCCCTCATGTAAGATGATGTCACTTAACCTATACCAAACCTATCTGCAAGAGCTCGCCAATACATCACGCTTATATATTTACATGAAATTTTCAACAATTCAAACGTCTGTTTAAGTGTCTGTGTGTTCAAGGATGTTTCTTCCAATGTTTTCATATATTTCCAGTCGCCAATCATTTAGCCCTTCGCATTGTAGGACTAGGTGCCCTACATCTTCTGCACAAAAACTATTCTCACATAAATCACATGCACTTACACCCAATGTGCCATACGTTAAGTTATTATCATTGCTTTTGACTCTGTTAGTCCTGCATATGATTTTTGCCATAATATCGCAATTTACGTACCAAAAGACTACGTGCCCAGACATAAACATAAGAAAGGCATAATTATTTCGAAATTATGCCCTTTCTATGCATAAATTTTGGAAAAATTCTGGACTTCCTGTCAGTTGAGAGGTAGGAATCACGAAAGACACCCTCAGAAAAGAGACAGAAAACAAGTAAAAAGCACGTAAAATGTTATGCATATTTCGCGTTCAGCAAAATATGCATAGATTATGCATAGAAAACATGGAAGAAAGAAGAAATTATGTGGTTCCTATGAGAAAATTATGCAAATCCTATCTCTTTCCTTTGTCTCGTCGGAATTATACCTATTTCCTTCTCCTTTTGTTTTTTTTGCTTATTTTCTTCGATATCTTTCTCACACTTTTAGGGAAACTTATGCATATTACAGTGGGCATACATTTCGTTTATCAAAAGATTTTGCATGACTGTTGAGATAAATATGCATATTCTTCTATTAAGCATAACACATAGTCTTTTGGTACGAGTAAAAATAAACGCCATTAACGTTGGGTTCTCATATGATATGTACCACTATTTCAGAAAATTGTCTTCTCCCATGAGTTCATTTAGTAACCTTCCTGATTTAAAAAAAGTCAATGCCATACTTGCTGTCGATTTATTCACCAACCACGCATTTTACCAGACATTTTCTTTCTATTCTCTTTGTGCATGACTTCTTGTTAATACCTACAGAATGGCGGCTGTTAGTATTTCAAATACCGGACTATCAGACTCATTTTGCTCTGTATCACGATGTCTAAATTAATGATTCTGACTCTCTCCATAAAAAAACTTGCTTATACAGTCTATCATCTTTTGATATAGATACTGTTCTAATGAATAGGACCTTTTTGGCGTAAATACAATGCTCCATTCTCATTCACCCTAACCCTCTTATGCAGGTTTCCTTTGAAGTTCTATTTGAGAATCTCTTAAATGTACGTGCCGCATAACGTTGAAAGCTATCTAGAGAATCTATATTTTAGCTTCCCAGTACCTATAATTCTCATTCAAAGGTCAAAATAGGGATTATCACTGAACAAAAAATACAACTGCATACCCTCATCATTACTCCCTCTGTCTTTAAACCTAAACCTGACACTGCACACAGGGCTTGTCTTGTTTTGCTCATCTTCTCCTCTGTTCTTTCGATATAATTACCTCCCGTACATCATTTTAACCCCACATGGTCGTACATGCATGTTCATGTATCTTCTTTGTACCAAGCCTATATTTGGCATTTATTACTTCTGATTTACTTTTTTCATCATAAACTGCAACTGCACACTCTGTATTATTAAAATTAATATTCTGCGGAATAAAAGTGAATCTGAAAGTTATTTCCCCAAAACGATATTATAATCTGTTGGCTTAGGGCATTTCCATGTAAAGGCTATAAAATGCTATTATCTCGAAAAGCGAGATTTATGTAGAGAAATTTTCTTAAGTCGTTGACCTGATATTGTCGCAAACGCTCTCCGTTCCCTCAAGACATTTTGCTTTAAAGATAATCCATAAGATCAACCAGACACAGAAAGGGCGTCGTTTTCAATTAGATTGATATAACTATAACTAGTAAGGCATTTATCCTATCTTAGCTGACGCAGCACCCTGTTATTAGTGGTGCATCACTATTTTCACAAGCACACTCCGCAGGAGATGGTGATGATGACAGTTATGAGCACCATTGAATGTATAAATCATCCACCTTAATGCTAATTAGTACTGATTATCTGCGAGATAAGGGACTTTGCTGATATCTTGATTAATATACGCTATAAAACACTGACGACAGCAACAATATTACAATGCATGTTCTCCTACCCTGGCTGCTTTATCTCAGGAAAGCTTACGTACGTACTTTATGTTAACGCTCATATAATACGTGCTGGTGGTTGGTGCGATTGCAGGTAAGATTGATAGGGATGCAGGTCATATTGGTACGATGCAGGTGAGGTTGGTAAGGATGCATGGTATATTGGTACGATTGCAGGTGAGATGTGTACGATTGCAGGTGAGATTGAAAGGGATGCATGTTATATTAGTACGATTGCAGGTGGTATTAATAGGGATGTTGGTTATATTGGTACGATTGCATGTGAGATTGGTAGGATGCAGGTTATATTGGTACGAGTGCAGGTGAGGTTGGTAGGGATGCAGGCTTTATTGGTACGATGCAGGTGAGGTTGGTAAGGATGCATGGTATATTGGTACGATTGCAGGTGAGATTTGTACGATTGCAGGTGAGATTGAAAGGGATGTAGGTTATATTGGTACGATAGCAGGTGAGATTGGTAGGGATGCTGGTTATATCTGTACGATTGCATGTGAGATTGGTAGGGATGCAGGTTATATTGGTACGATTGCATGTGAGATTAATAGGGATGCAGGTTATATTGGTACGATTGCAGGTGAGATTGATAGGGGCGTAGCTTATATTGGTACGATTACAGGTGATTTTGGTAGGGATGCAGGTTATTTTGCTAGGATTGCAGGTGATATTACTAGGGGTGCAGGGTATATTGGTACGATTGCAGATGATATTGGTAGGGATACAGGTGATATTGGTAGAGATGCAGGTTATATTGGTTCGATTGCAGGTGAGACTGATAGGGATACTGGTAATATTGGTACGATTGCATACGAGACTGATAGGGATGCAGGTTATATTGGTACGATTGCAGGTGATATTAATAGGGGTGCAGGTTATATTGGTACGATTGCAGGTGATATTGATAGGGATGCAGGTTATATTGGTAAGATTACAAGTGAGACTGATAGGGATGCATGTTACATTGGTACGATTGCAGGTGAGATGTGTACGATTACAGGTGAGACTGATATGGATGCAGGTTACAATGGTACGATTGCAGGAGAGATTTGTACGATTACAGGTGGGATTGATGGGGATGCAGGTTATATTGGTACGATTGCAGGTGATATTAATAGGGGTGCAGGTTATATAGGTACGATTGCAGGTGATATTGATAGTGATGCAGGTTATACTGGTACGATTGCATACGAGACTGATAGGGATGCAGGTTACATTGGTACGATTGATGGTGATATTAGTAGGGGTGCAGGTTATATTGGTACGATTGCAGGTGATATTGATAGGGATGCAGGTTATACTGGTATGATTGCATGTGATTTTGGTAGAGATGCAGGTTATACTGGTTCGATTGCAGGTGAGACTGATAGGGATACTGGTAATATTGGTACGATTGCTGGTGATATTGCTAGGGATGCAGGTTATACTGGTACGATTGCAAGTGAGAGTGATGGGGGTGCAGGTTATATTGGTACGATTGCAGGTGATATTGATAGGGTCGCAGGACCTTTAATACATGCAAAGAAATATATTCTGCGTTATCGTCTCTTTGGAATTTGTTGCTTCAAATCGTTAGGTATAGTCTAAATATAAAGTCTAATAAGATACGCATGCTTAGTTGAGGTTTACATATAATGTCCTCGAAAAATGAAATTGGATGGTATCATTTGGTAGAGAATTACTGGCACACTGTTTGAGCAGGCAATATGTCTACTTTTTCAAATTGAACCGCATGTGATAACACGTCACCGTGTTGTACTTGGTCACTGCATGCATGGCTGGTGGCTACGAATGGTGATGGTGTTCACTACGTACGAATATGAATAACTTTAATACAAAGGTGCAGCATCATACGATAGCTTGGCACCCAACGAGACTATTCAAAATAGTCATATACGCAGATGCAGTATCGACGCAAGCAGCAGAAACAACAACAATGAAAACAATCGTCAAAGGTTACAACAACAGCAACAACAACAACAACAACAACAACAACAGTTGTTTTTGAAACGGATACTGAAATTGACACGTATTGATTGTTCCGTGAAAGCATTTTTGACTGTTCCTGAGGCCAGCTAAGTAAACACACTGTACGGCAGAAGCAAATGTAAGTAGTGTATAGTCCCCTGTGCAGACGGCTGGGAGGTATTGGAGGAGGGGATGAGAACAGGATGGACAGAGCCTGTCCAAACATACATATACCGTCACTGACACCTAGAAGACGGCGCCGCTGCCAGTGTGTGCCCGTACACTGACCACTCCTCGCTACACCTAGCATACGTGCCACACAACTACCGCACTAGTACCACATAGCGAGAGCATTGGACGCTGGAGCAGTGGTTCTCATAGAGGCGCCCCCTATAGTGAGTGCCACCCCCTGCAGAGCAGAGAGGAGACGGAGGAGACGCTCTGAACAGGTGAGAGGGGTAACCCAACACGGCCCTACGGCCAGCAAAGTGATCAAGTCTTTAATCGTCCAGTGTTAGAAGCGTTTAGCCGCGGCAGCAGAGTTGCGGGCGCCGAGAGAGAGCCCGAGGAGAGCCAGGAGCTGGCGAGCCTGTGGTCGCCGCTGTGGCAAGACTTATCATCATAGCGGATATTTTGGGCACAGCTCATAACCTGTGTGGAAGCTGTACAGCAGGACCAGCAGCGGCAGTACCAGCAGCAGCATTAGTAGCAGCATCAGTAGCATCAGCGGCGGCGGTGACGATACCAAGGAAGTTTATGTCTTACAGACAGGAGTCTGCATATTCAATTCTAAGAGCGCCTTTTAGCTAATACAACCGACAGTCTACGAAATCAAGTAAGTTCTATTTTCGTTTTTCAGTTGTAGCAGTTTTGTGAAGTGAAAATGTACCACAGCTTTGATTATGAACAGCTAAGTGACCAGAAAATTGACGTAGAAGGATGGCGACCATGGGAAGACGTATGATAGAAATAATTAAGCAACTACCAGTACGTATCAGTTGGTCATAGTAATGCGTTTCGATATTTCTGACGTGCGCGTGTTAGGTGTTTGACGGTATGCCAATGTTTTCATGCTGAGTTTGGGTTACAAACAGTATACAGTATTAGCGTATCGTTTCAGTCATTTACAAGTTTATGAGAAGTATAGCGTATAATGTATATGCTTTATATCTTTAAACCCAATCACTCATTTGCTATACGCCAAGTGTTTGTGAACAATATTTCTACATCGAATTACAGATAGAAAGAATGCAAAAACAGCGCGTAAATATGTTTGGAATATGCACGGCGTATTTATGTCTTAGCATCTGGAAATCTGGTATTACCAACCATTCGCCAGCTAGAATAGTATCTTAGATTATGCAAGGATTGATCTTAATTGGTTTTTGCAAGCAACACGCGGATAATGGGAAGGGGATGGTATGGATAGGTATCTCGCCTTAAGTCAAAATAAAGATCATAGCAAATTTTCATTTTTGGCGTTTGGGTAGGCCAATTGCACAGTCTTTTTCGATAGAAGAAAAGAAACGTCTTATTCATGACCTGGGGAATTGGTAAATTTCTTTATCATAAGCTATCTATTTGTAATATGACCTTGAAAGTATGAATGTATGTTCATCTCCGCATCTATACTAAGCCTGGATTGGTTGCCCACGCAGTTACCGTGGCAACCATTGGCGCACTAATTGCATAAGGCACACTTGTTATTCGTGTTTTATCCAGCGGGAAGAGAATGCGCTATTTAAGTAATTGTTTCGCGGTCAATTAATCATTATGTAAGGTGTTGAAGTCAATTGATATATTTATTGTTATATACACATAGTATCTTGATGAATTTTGGTTAATCTCACAAAATTGCTATAACTATGGGAACATCTATGAGATAAGAATTGGTATCGTTTGTAGTATAATAAGTGGATTGAAAGGGGTGCCGAATTTCGTGCGAATTAAAAGAAGCATAAAATGTATTTATTGGGTAATTACTTATAAATGTAAATGATACTACTTATCATAGATTGTTAACATACGTTTTGATTTAGTGATTGCTCTTATCAAAGCAATACCAGTCTACATAGTAAAATCCAAAAAACATTGCTAAGGAATGTTTTCATAAAGATACACCGAAATTAGAGAAGTGGCTTAATGTCCAGTCTATGTTACTTACACAGCAGCATATCATAAACATTCAGTCCGTATCACACGCAGCAGCGGAGTATTACATACATGCAGGTCATCGCAGTCCATAATTAAATCAGCACACGCTGCAGAAACCTAAACGAACGGTACACTATCACGATGATTACGGTACAAGTAGATTACAAGATAATCAGCAGCTTGGTGAGATGGCGCCTCTCATGACGACACGCCCTCTGTGGTATGTTATCTACTTTTAGAGTGTTGCAAATACAAACTTTAAGTACGAAATGTACATTGTAAGTGCATAAGGAATGTCCAGTATAATGTGGCCATCTTACATATGTCGGAATATCCGACTCAAAAGCATTACTTAATAATAATTGGTGGTAGTAAAAAATACAATTATGGTATACATGTAGTCTGTTCCTATTACACGTAGTCTTTACATATCGCAAAATGACCCTTTATTCATAAACTAACACCTTAATCCATAAACGATCCATGGTTATTTTGGAATGGTATACACAGTTGCAACAAATCATTTTTGACATCGTGAATAATGAAAAAAAACTCATTTTCAAAAACTCAAAGGCCTGCATCTGAATAACCTTTTTAATCGATTTATTGTGCAAATATGATATTTCAGATTGCATGTTAAAGCCTATTTCCACTACTCATGAAACCGGCATAGAGTAAACTGGTCAAGAGAAACAGACATTACGTAATCTTAACGCTCGGCTTACGACATAGGTGCCACAGCCCACTTTATGGCATAAGTGCCAAAATGCTCTTTCTAACAAAACCTTGAAGACTATCGACGTTGTGTCTTTCATCAGCTTAAGGAACATATGTTGGATAAGGATTTTGTTTTCTACTAGATTGAACTGCACAGTCCGTCAAACATGAAGAGCTTAAGGAATTGACATAACTGGTACTTATGTATTGATGAAACAACTCCCACCACTTGTTCTCATAGAGAAGTCAGCGTGTGGCTGAAATATTACTGATCGCACGATGGCTTGGCTGCCAAGACTAGAGCTGCCATAATCCTCTTATCAATACATCTTGCTTCAGTTTCGATACTAACACGAAGATTGTGGTGAAGACAGAAGGCCTTTATGAGCGAATTCTTCAACATAAAGAGAGCGATTATCATATTGCCAGGCATTGTCTTTAGAGGAAAGGAACATTAAAGTATGCAGGGCCACGAGTTTTAGACGTCTTTTCAAATTACAATAAAAAGGAATTTGTTTATGAATTGTAAAAAGGTGCTTAATGCTTCAACAACAACTTAACTCTTATGCTGCTGGAGGCTAATTTGGCAAATATAAATTAGTGCAAAAAAACCTAAAAAATGACTTAAACCCTGGCTTATGGGTACTCATCTGAGAGTACACAGGGAGAGCTATCCAATGAATATCAAAATGACAGGGTTAAGATGGTTTTTAAAAATCTTTGCTCCCCTTCTGCTTTGGACAAAAATAGCCTCAGCATTGAAAAGGTTACACAACTTCCTTACCATAAAGCATCTAGTAAATGCTACCTTCACGACATACATGTACATAGGCTTATCTCTTATGACAGTTTTAGAAATTTCAGTTTGATTTTTCTGAAACACAGCCGGAATAAAGATGAAAGCACAGTTATCTTCAAACTGACATTTATTGGATCATTGTTTTTAATAGATTTTTAAAAAGAATAATTCAATTTACATTACATACATCTCATTTTTCAAAGTTCTCTTAATAAGGGATACCGTCACTGCATGACATACAGTTCTGCTATGATGGTGTTCTTTTGCTAGTATATAGCAATTGTGGTGCACCATAGAGGAATTCAGGAAACACGTTGTTTACCCATAAGTAGTATAAGTCAGAACTTCCGAGTTAAATTTTCTTCAAATATTGGGTTACCTATTTGCACAATGACATTTCCAGCAGGCATGCAGAGAACAGCAGTTTATCGGGTTAGTTTGGTTTGTGAAATAGGACTTTTGGGTAGAATTTCGTAAAATTTGATGCAAAAGAGTAAAAAAATGGTACAGTATATACCCAGTTTTATATAAGATATTTTTTTAGCGAGGGAAAACCTGTTATACGTAGAATGGCCATACGTATTTCTGGCAATATTTCAATTTATCAAAAAGTATCAAAAAGGAAAATAACCGTAGCCAAAACACACAGTGTCCAAATGTGTACCTTAGGACATCATTTAGAATAAATAAGTGTTGGCTTAATGGTACAAATTATGTAAAAAGTATTTTGTACCAATTTCGTTTCCCTATAGGCAATAATGTCGTGTAAATTGAAATATATTATTGAGGTTTGGTTTGAATATATGTCGCCGTTTGAGAGCTTCGTAAGACCTTAATTTCGGCATCCTGAATGACAGCCCTTGGTCCTAGATACAGTTACATTTTATTTCCAAACCTTAACACATTTATATCTGGAACGCAAAAATGGTCACGGCTTTTTCAATAACATATAAAATGGTGCTACTGTAAATCCCTTGATGAGGAACATGTTAACTAACATAAATAACAGCTTTCAGTCAAATTTTCTCAAACCATTGCTTTTTATCAACGTGTTTCCATTTTGTTACTAACCATTTGTATGCTCCAAATGTGAATGATGTATACCATAGCCGTATACCTATATGGCAATGCAACATAAGCGCAGTTTATAAACACGTGGCCTAGTATCGCTAAAGGGGTGGAGGCAGCATTTAGGGCATGCTTTGAAGTGCGTGTCTACGCTGTATCAATCACGCGGCACATATAGCTCTGCCTGCCTGCAGGGTTGTGGTGGGGATGGTCGCCTGCAGAAGGGGGACAAGGGAGTGTCAGTAGCAGAGCTGGGCAGCAGGTATGTAGTGGCAGCCGCCGCCATGCAGACTGAGGCAATGCATCAGCAACCTTAGTAGCTACAGTCAGGAGATTTAGAAAACTATCCCGGGGGGGGGGGGGGGGGGGGGGGGGGGGGGGGCACTCAGGTACACAGGGGGGCCGCACCTTAGTTACGTATTTCGCGGAAGAAGGGGTCTTTTTTGAAGACCTCCGCATGTCCGCGATTTTGTAAAAGAAGGGTACTTTTTGGTACCCAGGTACGAAGTATGGGGATCAAAATCCCCTTACAATCCACGAAACATACGCAGCTCTGACGCCGAGTGACTCCCGAAGTATCTGGGCTTCCGAGTTTGCTGCCCCCACTTGCTGCCGCTAAACACGCAGAGGATTATAAAATCTAAAGTTAAAATACGTGTTCCCGTTCATCCAATGTCAGTGTTTTGATAAAAGAAGGGGTGTTTAATTAGTGAAAAAAGTCAGCGTTTTTATTAAAATAAGGGTGCTTTTTTGGCCAGAAATCAGTGCTTTAGGGGTATTTTTTAATTTTGATAACGAACGTATGCGCCCCCCTAAATACCCAAGTGCCCCCCCGGGAAAACTATATAATCAATTCAAGACCCAAAACCAAATATCCGGATTAGAATATCATATCGTAATTGATCCGTTAGATGCACTATACTGTTTGCATCATTTGTTTTACTAATATATAATGGAATTCCGTTTTTGCGGCACTTTTTCTGCCATATTGCGTGTAAGTCGTGACTAGCTAGTTGCAAAGTTCTGGTCATTTGACATACGGATTCCTGCACCAGTCTACCGGACGTGTGCCAGTGCATGGACGTACAAACACCCAGGGACAACATGTCAAAGAAATAAACCAAGCACCTAAGTGACCTAAGTAGCTTGCAAATCAAAGCTACTTTCAGATGTGAGGTCATCCATGCCCGGGAAACTGTGCGTGGTCCTGTTTTTTGCCCGGGCTGCCCACACATTTAGTGCAAGAATTTAATGTCGGCACTGTATCCCAAAATGACAAAACTGCTGTGTTGAATGTTCCTCATTACACACACTGCATATTTATTAACACATGTAGAACAGGTGGAAACACCTAGATCAGGTCAAATCGATTTGTGTTAACAACATTTAAAGAAGTGCATAAACATACTGTCAAGTAATAATTCATTTTTCGGCTTAGGAGGCATTCCTGTCCAGAATTCCGTCTCAAAAGCTTAGTCACGATGATAAAGGTACTGAACAGATCTAGATGAATACGAATTACTCCTCACATAGATTTAAAGGGAGTTCAAAGGGACATGAGTAACATTTCGTGTTCAACTAATTACCATATGATACCTTGAGCAGAAGAGAGTCCAAAGTTAGGTCTTTCAGGGTGCTCAATGGGTTAGAATAACGCTGCAATGGAGTTTAGTATGGAGGCAGCAGCAAGAACGAAAGACTTCATCTAAGCATTCCACGTCTTATCCTCCCAAGGCCGGAACTTGGGTCTGTAGCAGCAGGGAATTTAAGGACTCCCCCAGTTCCTCGGGGCTCTCGGTGCTGCGGTGGGCACGCCGGGCCACCGATCTCTGCGAATTAGTAGAATACCGCGCTTATACAGCCAGCGAGAATGCGGTCACCCGGCGGGGGCACTCAGGTACAGAGGGGGTGCGCACCTGCGTTACATATTTCGCGGAAGAAGGGGTCTTTTTTTAAGACCTCCGCATGTCCGCGATTTTGTAAAAGAAGGGTACTTTTTTGTACTGAGGTACGAAGTATGGGGGTCAAAATCCCCTTACAATCCACGAAATATACGCGGCTCTGACGCCGAGTGACTCCCGAAGTGACTGGGCTTCCGAGTTTGCTGCAGCCACTTGCTGCCGCTAAACAAGCAGAGGATTATAAAATCTTAAGTTAAGATACGTGTTCCCGTTCATCCAATGTCAGTGTTTTGACAAAAGAAGGGGTGTTTATTTAGTGGAAAAAATCAGCGTTTTATTAAAATAAGGGTGCTTTTTTGACCAGAAATCAGTGCTTTAGGGGTATTTTTTAATTTTGATAACGAACGTATGCACCCCCCTAAATACCCAAGTGACCCCCCTGGGTGCGGTCAACACACATCAAAGGAGGTTAGTCTAAGGGCTTCGTGTGGAGAAGGATGAGATTCATTTTTAGACACAACAAGCCCTGCGGGGAGTCTGCTGGCAGTTAAATTGCACTCAGAGAATGGAGTTATATTCAAAGGAAAATATGAAATATTAATATCACTGTTTCTTCAGTGGCAGGACAACCCTAGAAAAACGATGCGAAACCAATTATCTTTAATCATTGGTTAATGCAGGTGGTTAATGTGGGTTAACAATCAAACTTGATGCTCTGGACATGTCAAAGCTTTCACAGTATTCACAAAAAGGCCCTACCACCCAGGTGCATGTAATATCTGCCTGGTAAAGGCATACTTTGGGCTAATTTCAAATGGTGGAAATGCAAAAATAAAAACAAAACAACAACTATTGATTTATAAAGTTGTACTTAACTGGAAAGTACCCGCCCTGTTATTCTTCACAAACTCTGGTCATTCAGTAAAATTTATATATTTGTTCGTAATTTCATAACGCTACGAGTATTCTCGAGGGTAGGGTAGTGAAGGTACTGCATTCTACACGAACTGCGATCTTGCAGTTGGTACACCCTGCCTGTGCTGCCGCTCAGGAACACGTTGACGTTGAGACCAGAATTTGGAATTTTCATTTTTAGTCAGTTTTCTTTCTGCCAAATTGCGGCTATGGCGTATTCAGGGCAGTCGTAACAGGTGGAGGAATTAGACAAAAATCCTTTTTTTTTCGTTTGGCAATTCTTTTAATGAAATAATTATTAGAGCACACAGATGATCCTACTTATATAGGTAGATTGGAGTACAGTAATGTGCTTAGAGTAGTTGACGAAATTTTAACTTTTGCAATTTATTTGATTGAATAGAACTGTTCAACTTTAACTTTATCGAAATTGTATATAGTTTAGAATATTCCTATTGAAAGAAATATTCATAATTTTGTCACATTGCCGAATAAGGTACCTTTTACACCTCTGTGGGTGTATTTGCATCTTGTTATTTCGCCGCTCATGGCTATTAATAGAGCACAGTTCCGCATTTTTCATTCGTCGACCGTGATTGGGTCACATTTTCGAAAATTATTTACTTTGCGTATATATATTGCCACGATATAAAAAGACATTTGAAGTTAGTTAGTGGTATACTATTTTTATCTATCTATTAAAGTGTCGATAACTGTTCTAATGTAATACTTTTGTTGGGAAATGTTAAGAGCTGGTTCTTCATCTCATTTCAAGCATAACTAAAATGACTGGAGAAGAGCCAGAATGAAACCACAGACTTCTCCTGAAAATGTGTTTTTAATATAGAGGGTAACAACAGACGGCAGAGAATGTCAGGTGGCGACCTCTGGATATCTGTAACTTAACTAAAGTGATTTTATATTTAGTATGGTTTCATATTTATCTTTAGAACTACCATCCAGGTACATGTAATATCTGCATAATAAAGGTAGACTTTGGGCTAATTTCAAATGGTGGAAATGCAAAAATAAAAACAAAACAACAACTATTGATTTATAAAGTTGTACTTAACCGGAAAGTACCCGCCCTGTTATTCTTCACAAACTCTGGTCATTCAGTAAAATTTATATATTTGTTCGAAATTTCATATCGCTACGAGTATTCTCGAGGGTAGAGTAGTGATGGTACTGCATTCTACATGTACTGCGATCTTGCAGTTGGTACACCCTGCCTGTGCTGCCGCTCAGGAACACGTTGACGTTGAGACCAGAATTTGGAATTTTCATTTTTAGTCAGTTTTTTTTTCTGCCAAATTGCGGCTAGGGCGAATTCAGGGCAGTTGTAACAGGTGGAGGAATTAGATAAAAAAATCCTTTTTTTTTTCGTTTGGCAATTCTTTTAATGAAACTACGAGTATTCTCGAGGGTAGGGTAGTCAAGGTATCGCATTCTACACAAACTGCGATCTTGCAGTTGGTAGACCCTGCCTGTGCTGCCGCTCAGGAACACGTTGAGACCAGAATTTGGAATTTTCATTTTTTGTCAGTTGTTTTCTGCCAAATTGCGGCTAGGGGTATTTCGGCAGTTGTAAAAGGTGGAGGAATTAGAGAAATCCCTTTTTTTCATTTGGCAATTCTTTTAATGAAATAAATATTAGAGCACACAGATATCCCTACGACCACACACTTAGGGCTACCTAACTTATGTACCAAAAGTTCAAAAAGATCGGCTAACAGATATGAAATTGATAAATGAGATGTTAAACCCGCTGAAGCGCATGTCATTTGCATTCATCCTAGTTATTCTCCACGAACTTTGGTCATTCAGTTAAATTTACATATTTGTTAGTAATTTCTTAATGCTATGAGTATTCTCGGGGTTAGGGCAGTTAAGGTATCGCATGATAATGCGATCTTGCAGTTGGTAGACCCTGCTTACGCTCCCGCGCAGGAACACGCTTAAACTTAAATTTGGAATTTTCATTTTTGGTCAGTTTTTTTGCCAAGCATGCCGGGAACGCTCAAATCTGACTGGGATCTAAAATCAACCGGCT
>CAWWDR010000702.1:0-14000 GCA_963942565.1 Maea johnstoni | reverse complement strand
TCTTTCCCCCCAAAAAACAGGTGTGAAAATAAAATGCTTTTTATATATATGTTTTTTACATCGTTCAATTGATAGGGCCAACATGGTGTATTTGTGGAAATAGAAATGGCAGGAAGTAGTTAAGATGGAAAAGAAGCTGCCCTACTAAGCCCCCAGGTTGTCTGGTTGGTACAAACAAAGGCCTCAGACACATATGGTTAGTAGCATTCTACTACTAGAGGCAGCAGTGAATGCTGATTTCTCTTACTTTGAGGATAGTTTTTTAGCATTCTTAAAGGAATTTTAATGAATAATGATGTATATTGACAGAATTGTTTTTAAGATGGTGATTAAAAGATGCCTATGGTGGAGAGGGGTGGGGTGGGTTGTGGGGACGGGTGAAATACTGGTACCACCAAAGAAACATGATTAGTGTTAAGTTCCATCCATTTTCTATAACCGAGTCCGAAGTGGATGACAGCTTGTGATACAATGTGCCCTAAATGTGAGATAACTCAGTGCTAAAACTACTCACTTTTTTCACTAGAACAGGACCTTATTAATTATCAATAGTAATTTGAATGAGAAATATTGGTAAACAGGCCCCCAATAAGAATTTAACTATTTTTTTCTGTATTTTCACTACTTAAAAGATTAGCCATAGAAACGGTGCAATATTTCTGTTTGTACAACTCTTTTGTTCCGGCATCATGCAGTTCCTGAATCCTGAGATTCTTAGCTTTCATTTGATGTATGATGCTACTTGGTCTAGTTTGGGGTCCATTCCCAATGCTGGCCATTTTCTGCTACACTTATAAGTAACTTAAATTTACAGCTGAATCGCAGATGGGATAGTTTGAAAGTCAAGTTAAAAAGTGAGTTCAAAGAGTTGGATTTCTGAAGAGAGTAGGGGCAGGCTGAGATCTGCGGTCCTCCCATGCCACACCTACTGTAGTACGTGGGGTATAGCCAAGAAAGACATCAACATGGCAACACTGCAGAGCAACATGTACAGTCATCTTGCACCTCATGCAATGAAGATGATATAGATAGGCTAAAGCTACTCTATGGGGTTAACTTCTGTGGAGCCATTTTTCCTATATCCTGCTTTTATTTCACAATTCAGACTATAAAAACTATATCTTACAGATCTTTAAGATCTACGGACGAGGACTACAGTGAGCAGCACAAAAGTACCCTCCTAGAAGGGTGTGAAAACCTTGGGTAAAAAAGTGATAGAAATGCTTGATGTTATCAAATAGAGCTCCTCATTAATAAAATCCATTTCAATTGCTCAAAGGTGTTTAAACAGCTCCATGATATAACATTCTGCTCTTCAAAAAAGAAATCCCTTGTTCATGAAATCCCTTTCGTGCCCAGAGAACCGTGACATTAGTAGCGTTCTATGGGGAATACTAGTATAAACTTGTATACTAGTATATACGCCCTTGGTGTACATGATTACGACACATTTAGTTTGGCTGTCATGCCCACTTCAAGAATCAATTGATTGAATCATAGGATAGGGGCACAAATACATTTTTTTTTAGGAAAGGTGACTTTAGAAATGGAAATCATTTCAGATTTCATAAACTTTTTTTTTTTTACACAAACCAGCTTATAATTGAATGTACATTGTTTCTCATCATTTTGGTAGGTAGTGATCGGATATATCATTTTCTTTATTTTCCCAACTAAGCTTTCTCCTGAAAGGTTTCTTCAAAAGTGTAAGCCCGCTTTTGATCGCTGCAAGCATTAATGGGTTAAAGTTTTTTAGTGCCATTTATGTCATATTGCATATTTAAGTCGTGACTATACTGATACATAACAGAGCAAAGTGACCGCTAGGGATGGAAATCGGTTTGGAGTTGATAATCAACTGGTTGACCATAACCAACCGGTGAGTAGGATGATTGTAAAGGGTAATCATAGTTCCAGGTTTTGCATTGTTTTGAAGTGCTTTCTTAGCTCTGAAAAATCGGCTACATCCCCATAATCCATTCAAGGTAAGTATGTCTTGACAAAGATTAAGAATCGAAGGCACTGCTTATCTCCCATGTCCATGCCCCCAATGCTATCTATTGTCTGGAGTTCCACTAATCTTTTATAGACCTTAATTCATCGACTTGCTCTGGGATGTTCGAATGTTTCCATCTATGAATATCTTTAATATAAAAAATATAGTGCTATATTTTAAAGCATTTTGAAGCGGAAGATGTATGGATAGCCCCTACTATAGTTTTGTTATCGAAATAATTTCCTAAAGCAAGGAATCTAGATGCTATTGGCGCAGATGCCGTGGTGTAGGATGTTTGAGCCTATTGTATTTATTCAGTTTTTTAGTTCATTAAGTACAGTGCTATATATAGTCATTCTAGAGGGGAAGCCTTACGGAATGCCTCTGCTATATCTTGGAAGTTCTATTATGGTCAATTTTGATGTCATATTGCATATCTAAGTCGTGACTAGCCCGTTGTGAGTGGTGGCACAAACTGGGGTTCCTGGCGCAAACCATTACCCCAAGTTGCTGACAACTTCCTTACATGCCAAGGCCAGGATTTGAACCCAGAGAAAGTCCGATACAAGGTGATAGGAGTGGAAATGAAAGGAATGGAAAGTAGTATGAAGCTAGTGGCGCTGGGCGCAACGGTTAGGCAGGTATGGTAGAGGAATGGATCCATGCGCCAAAATATGTAGGCTGACGCACGGATCCATGTCTCAAGGGGAATGGATAGAGATGTAATAGTTATGAAATATGAGGAATATGAATAGTAAGCAAAAGCAAATTAGTGATCGTGTAAATATGTAAAGCTAAGTTCACCTGGGAAAAGAAAAAAAGGTCTGATTTGGAATATATTTTTTATTGAAATACCATGAAGCTGAGAATATGGGGAATTCAAAAACATTAATCAGAATTTGCCCCCCCCCCCCCCCCCCTAATATGATACTGACCAACCCTCTGGGTCATGGACTATTATGATATTTTCAGTTCAAAAGCAATCTCTGTGTTTTTCATAACTGGGAATCTGTCCTCGTGCTGCATACATAAAATTATTTCATAATCATACTTGTATGGTTATCAATTTGCCAACACCTGTAAAATATAATAGCCCATTCCTAAACTTATAAACTAACCTGACCCCTAGTGGCCAGGATTGGAACCGCGTAAAATCTCCTGATTTTGGATGGTTGAATGTTAACGGGTATAAATTATATAACTTGTCAGAAATCTTCAGATTAGCTACTGATTTGCCAACTTTCAAAAATCATCCACCATTCCTCAAGAATAAATTTATTTTCTAGCTAAGAGGCAAGAATTTTATAATATGCTGAACATAGTAAGTATTTGATCTTGAAAGATCACACAATGTCTGGAAAGATCACACAATGTTAATGTTGATGATGACGACACTTTCAGTTCCAAAGCTATCAGCGTGTTTTTGATAACTGTGTGTATATTATCATGCAGCAATTGTGATCTGCTACATAAACTGAAATTAAAGTTATCCTATTAACATATGTTTCCATGATTATCAACTGCAAAGGCCCACTCCTTATGCAAAAGTACTAACCTGGCCCCTAGTGGCCAGAATTGGAACTAAACGAAATGAAACCAAAAGACGCCGCAGTATAGTAAACCGCCTGATATCTCCTAATTTTGGATTGTTGAATGCTGACGAGTATGCCGACGTACGTGCACAACATCAATTGAACAATTCATAACATACACGCACCATGATTTAAGAACGTATGGCCAGTTTAACGATATTCTCAGCATGAGGCCTCTACGCCGCGTAACTACTATAGTATAGGTGTACGTCTAGATGTTAGACAAGTCGCTGGATTATCGCAAAGTCGTTCCCCTATTGCGACATATTAGCTAGAAGTACACGGGCGTGAAAATATCCCAAATATTTTTCCATATATTATCTTAAGAAAAGCTTTCAATCGCATGCATGACTTTGTTTTTTGGCCGCTCTGTTTCATCATTAAACTCGCTGCCATAAACCGTTTTTTACGACGAATTAAATACAGGCAATTCTCTCTATACACTTAGTCTAATGCCATCTCGGCGAATGGCAGAATTCTGAACTTGTCACGCCCTACGGGCAGTAACGTGTTCGCGTACTTCGGATGCCGTTTCGGTCCAGGCAGAGGCAACGCCTTAGACCACATCAGATCAGGCCCTTCCTGCAATAACAACCCTGCATATTTGATTTTGTTTAGGGGGAATTTCGATCATGTGGAAATGTCCGACAGCATGGGTCATTTACGCAGGCAACAATTTAAAGGTTCCACTATCTATGCAAAAACTACAAGACGGTATTGCCTCTTAACAAAGTTAGGCAAAATGGAAAGGGAAATTGTGTTTAAGATAGAGTTATCAGCAGAGGTTATGCCTTTTTACGAACCACACAAAACGTAAACGTAGGCAATTGCAAATCTCGCTCAATTCGCACTAATTAGCCCCTAAACGTGTAATATCAAACATCCTAAGATACATAGTCCTGATAAGACTCAGGTATATCCTCTGATTACCGTTTTTTACAGCAGCCTCCCCGCCCGAAGGGCTTGTGTTTAGCAAAATAGTTACAGGTGGCACCCCCCTCCCCCCGCCCCCCCCCCCCCCTCTCTCTCTCTCTCTCTCTCTCTCTCTCTCTCTCTCTCTCTCTCCAAGTCACGACTTAGACAAAGAAATAATAATAATGAAAAAAGATATACTATCCATGGATGCCACTAAGAGCATGCTTGGGTTAACCCGTTCATGGTTAGAGTACATGTACTAATAATGGTATGAAATAAATATGCTTTAATTAGAGATATGTAATATCGATGGTCGGACCTTTTTCTCCACCGGGGGAAGAGTTGCCATTATTTAGCAAAGGTGCCTTTTAGGATGGAAATCGGTTTAGATTTCCTAATATATTAGTTGACCCGAATCATCTTTTAGATAAAGATACGTTGTTTATAATCGTTTTGGAAGGGTTGTCATATCTGCGAAATATTGGTGACCATGATATTTCCTATGTTCTAAACAAAGTAAACATTATCTTACCCTCGTAACTTTTACTGCCAATATTCTCCCCACAAAGGATGTTACTTTATTATAACAATTACTTTAATTATGAGTACAGCTGAGTATTAGTATCGTAATAGTAACAATTCAAACCCCTTTCCCTTTAAAACTATTCTACGCGTAGCATGGTGCATACAGGAATGCATTGAACAAGTTTATATGCGAATTTGTGGATGGAAATTATTCATTACGGGCAACATGATATGCTACTACTACTATTACTACTACTACTACTACTACTACTACTACTACTACTACTACTACTACTACTGAACAATTCACTACTACTACTTCTATAAACCGGACTATCTCACTTTACATTTGCCTAGATGTTGATTTTCTACGTTAATTTGGCTATTTGGACGTTTATCAAATATGTTCGGATCTCGTAGGCATATGTAGCGTCAGAAGTCCGCATAAAGTGAACATTTACCAGTCATATGTAGCCTCAGAACTCTGACTGGTAAATGTTCACTTTAGGCGGACTTCTGAGGCTACATATGCCAACGAGATCCTTAACATATTTCATAAAAGTCCAAATAGCCTAATTATTATAGAAAATCAACATCTACGCAAATGTAGAGTCAGATATTTCGGTCTACTACTACTACTACTACTACAAGGTTAACCCCCTATATGGGTTTTGGCTGCGGGACTACTACTACTAATACTACTACTACTTTTGCAGCAGCTGTTACGTTGCTGTTGCTACTAACAGTAGTAGTAGTAGTAGTAGTAGTAGTAGTAGTAGTAGTAGTAGTAGTAGTAGTAGTAGTAGAAGCAGCAAGTATTAGCATAGTAGCATAGGATTAGCATTATTTGATTGCTTCGAGGTAGTAGTAGTAGTAGTAGTAGTAGTAGTAGTAGTAGTAGTAGTAGTAGTACATGTAGTAGTAGTAATAGTGGTAGAAGTAGTATATCATGTTACCGGTAATGAATAATTTCCTCCACAAGGATAGAGGTTGCTTATAGGATAAACTTAACTAGGTTTATTAAGGGTCATTTTGATATGTTTTCATGTGGTTTAGCCTTATGTTTATCTTAGTAATCAGAACAACAGCGACCGTAGTACCAGGCGAGGATCATTAGCGGTATACATGGATGCAGCTTTGGTATCAAAATTCATTGTATAGATTTCAATCACCTGGTGAGGTAAATTTCTTATGTATTGACCCAAGTCGCCTCAGACTGGAGCATGGAAGTAAACATGTTAACATTCAGGCTCTAGACAAAAGATATACTCCTGCAGGATTTCCACTTTAACTGATATAATCGTAATTGTTTGCAAGGTGTGGTGATAGCGCGGTCACGTGTTATCAAATGAACACCCAAACAAAGAGATTAGTAGGTTTAAGGAACAAAGGTCTACCTGTAGCATTCTATATGTATACTATCCTGTGATTAGGGTAGTAAACACTGAAGCTAGCTTATAGGGTTAATTATCTTGACTTATTTTCCATCTGCCCTGCCTCTATTTGACTATTCACCCTATGCATGGTATATCATGCCTAGAAAGTATTCTGGTGAAGAATAGATTTAGCATCACTACCCACTCGGCAGAAAAATATACATAGTGTTTCCAGATGGAGCTTTCATCACGAAACATAAACCTGGATGATACAATTTCCTAAATATAGAGAAATGACTAATACAAAGTTTAGCTCCATTTAAATGTCTAGGCTTTTTTTCTCAAAGTTGAGACAATAGTGATTTTCAACTTCTAGATCGCTTAACTTTGGAACAGTCAAAATTTGAGAAATGTGATATTGTTCCCTCCTTAAAACTCTGAGCGATAAAAATACCACATTTTGAGCAAATCTCAAAAAGCAATACCTACACTACAAGTTGAGAATATAAATGTGCTAAACAAAACCAAGATTATGCGGTTAATGCTAAAGGCTATTCCAGAAAAACAGGAGCGGAGGGGGGGGGGGGGGGTAGGAACGCACCAATTTTATACCTCCCACAACTATGCATTTCATGCTGAAGCTCCTACAATGATTTACCCAAATAAGTGATATTCAGAACCGGAATAGTGGAAGTCTTATATAAGTCGATGTAATGCTGTTCATAAGAGAACCAAATGCAGACGAAAATCGTACATTTTAGAAATTAAGCGACCTATTTCCTGACCACCTTTCTCAGCAGTGGGGGTACCTACAGTTTAAGTACAAATATCAATTCATTCACTGCCTAACTTAGTCATATTCAGGTCCTCGGTTTTCGCCACTTGGTACAACTGCCTAGTCATGACTAAGTTGCAATCTGACAGAAAAAGTGACGAAAAATCCAAATTCTAGCTACTACTACTACTACTACTACTTCTACTACTACTACTACTACTACTACTACTACTACTACTACTACTACTACTATGAGTAGCACTACCACCACCAGATACAACTGGCTATTCACGACTTAGTCGCAATATGGCAGAAAACGTTACGAAAATTCTAAATTCAAACAACTACTACTACTACTACTCCTGCTACTACTACTACTACTACTACTACTACTACTACTACTACTACTACTACTACTCCTGCTACTACTACTACTACTACTACTACTACTACTACTACTACTACTACTACTACTACTACTACTACTACTACAACTACTATTACTACTACTACTACTACTACTACTACTACTACTACGTGCGACTTTAACTCAGACGCACCCTGAACAATGTGTGAGAACACAATAAAAACAGCTGGCTTTGATTGACTTGCATAAATTGACGACCTAGTCAGTTGCGAATCAAGGAGGGGGGGGGCGTGAGATGGTTTAACGTCTCCCCTTTTGATATACGCACCTCCCAAATTTACTCGCATTTCATGCAGTTATATATTACTTTTTTACCGTAAATGACCCCTACCCCCTCCCCCCCCCCCCTGCATAGCCATATATTTAAAAACATCTCACCCGCCCCAATCGGGGTCCCAGGTTCCATCCCTAATAGTAGTAGTAGTAGTAGTAGTAGTAGTAGTAGTAGTAGTAGTAGTAGTAGTAGTAGCAGTAGTAGTATTGGTAGCTGGTACTTGTAGTAGTAGTAGTAGTAGTAGTAGTAGTAGTAGTAGTAGTAGTATTGGTAGCTAGTACTTGCAGAGGTAGTAGTAGTAGTAGTAGTAGTAGTAGTAGTATTAGTAGTAGTAGTATTGGTAGCTAGTACTTGCAGAGGTAGTAGTAGTAGTAGTAGTAGTAGTAGTAGTAGTAGTATTGGTAGCTAGTACTTGCAGAGGTAGTAGTAGTAGTAGTAGTAGTAGTAGTAGTAGTAGTAGTATTGGCGGATAACACTGGTTCTAACATTTCATAATCAAAGACTGATTGTATGCATTGTTGTCACAAAAGGAGTATTCAGCCTTATTCCCATTTGCTAGCTCAAAACAACCCTATTCATGTGAAAAGAAAGAAAGACGAATTTCGTTGATACTTTACGTTGATTACTTTATGGCCATTTAGTGTCATAAAGTTCTGTTTAAATGTTAATGGGTTTATTGGGATGGCCTAGCCAGTTGTAAGTGGGGGAGGAAATCAGCGTACCTGGCTTACTCCACGTCACTAGCAACTTTCTCCCATGCCCCTGCTGGGATTCGAAACCGTGCAGTGGTGAGAGATGGCAAGCAGATGCTAGGCCATTCCAATAGGCACATTAAAATTTGAATAGAGTTGTATGGCACTAAATGGCCATAGAGTAATCGAGAAACGTATCAAGGAAATTTGTTTCTTTTTTTCACAGGAATGGGATTGATTTATGCTACCAAATGGGGATCGGGATGAAGACATACTATGTGACAACAATTTATACATTGTCTTTGCTTATGAAAATTCAAAACCATTTTTATTCGCCACTTCTACTACAACTACTACTACTACTACTACTACAACTACTACTACTACTACTACTACTACTACTACTACTACTACTACTAGTACTACTACTACTACTATTACTACTACTACTACTGTAGCTTCCAAAACTACTTCTACTACTAGACATCTGTGACAAGTAATTTCCTAGTGTAAACTTATTCCAATAGTTCTGTAACTTTGAGGATTGTAAAATGTGGTTTTTAAAATTGATATTTTCATCTCGAAAAAAAGTAAAATGCCTTAAGATAGTTGCCATGGCAACAAGAATTTGACAAAAATGGTTACCATGGCAACACACATTAGGGCGCGAATTCTTTAATTCAAGCATGTTTTATGATAAGCGGTATCAGTAGGTACTTTTCAAAATTACTCTTACAAAATTTCATTCTATTGGCAAAGGAATGGATAAGATAGAGGCAGACGACTGTAGAGGGCTGAACTTTCTATGACAATGTTCATTTCAAGTGAAATATGAAGAATGTTGATGTATTTCTTTAGAAAGACATTTTACAAATATTCATAAAACGTTGATGACTGTAAAAGATGATAGTGGAGTTTAATACTTTTATTAAGAAATGGGATAATATGTCTCGAAACGGTTGCCATTGCAACAAAAAATTGGCAAAAAACGGTTGTAATGGCAACATGCACATAGAGGAAAAAATTGTCCCTCATATCTTTGCAGTCAAACACACACTATGCACCAACAGAGGTGTCTTATTGCTGCAATGTCGCACCGGTGTGTAAAACATGTTTGAATATGCATGACAGGGCAACACAAATTAAAAAACGCACGAGGTCGTTAATGATATTATCGCAAATTGATCATTCCCTTTGCCAGGAAAATGAGCCATGCAACGAGTCATTGCTTGTAATGTATTTACTTTTCTTCTGTGGAAGGAGGATGATAGATATAAGGTTTTAATTACCCTCCCCCAGTAGAGTACTATTGACCAAGTGAGTTTTTTTTTAATTCTCTCTCTTTGTTGGGCCTTGACTAAAAACGATCTTTCATCTTTGAGTTATAATAAACATTTCCGCAGTTGTGAAGTTGGGAATTTCTTCGAGAAAATCTATGGATGTTAGTAATGCCTAACCTTCATATAAAAATTGAGCTCTGTGAAGTTTAATGGGTGTAAGTATTAATTTATATCTGTTGATGAAGGAAATATTCCAGGAAGTTCCCTATGGCGTTGGTATTGTCACTTGCATGCACACTTGCTGCACATGACTATTACTTTATGCAACTCCCACCCATTTACCTTCTATCTGCCCTTTCACACGTCCCTACGTGCTGATCAGTGCCCTATCCATGTACCTACCACCTGTACTTTAGGCTTGGATCCGTGCGCCCGCCACTCACTTTTTGGGCACACGGATCCTTACTACATCGACAACTTCTACTCCTCCTGCGGCCTTAGGCGCCCTGCCGCAACACTTGCCTTCCCCCTTCTCTGTAATTGTACTGTCCTCCCAGTACCCCTTTCAACGGGGCCCTATCTGGTTCCATCGTAGTAGAGGGAGAGTAAACAAGGTTTTAATTCTACCCTTCTTCTGCAGAGGTCGAGTAAAGACAAAGTTTTATTAACCCTCCTGAAGTGGTCAGTAAGAAGAATACAGTTTTGTTTACCTTTCCTCTGGAATGGTCAGGTGAAAATAAAGTTTTTTTTACCCTACCTCAGGAGTGGTCAGGTAATAGTATAGGTTTATTCACCCTCCCTCGACATTTATAGCTGGGTAAAAAAAGGTTTTTATTTACCCTCCCCGAAGGATGGTCGCGTAAAAAAAGTTTTTTTAAATTTTCTCTTTTACACCTGGTCCATCGTACATGATGTGCTACCTGCTTTTTTAACCAATGTCGCAAGTCGGCCATTAGAAATTCTGTGCTCCTAGATTAAATACTTGCACATTTCTTGGACAATTTTCTATTTTCAGCTGGTCCATCGTACAGAATGTGCTAACTGCTTTTTTAACCAATTGTCGCAAGTCGACCATTAATTAGAAATGCTGTGCTCCGAGATTAAATACTTGGACAATCCTGCTTCGAATATTTTGCAAATAAAACACACGCCATTGTCAGAGTTTTTCGCCAAAAATAAAATATATTTGGGCATCTCTTTTTCAATTTCCTGATTCCATTTGATCGATCTTATTACTCTCGCCTATAGTCTGTCTGACCAGAGATTTTTTCCTCTTTTTTCCATAAAGTTCGTATTTCCGGTCCAAAATTTTGCAATCTATTAGGATCACTGTGTATTGTATTTTTAAACCAACTTTCGCTCTCAATGTCTTAAAATGTTAATTTTACTCACTATGTGCCCTTTGTAAAATTCTGCGCGAGGTCGCGCATATTTGTATAGGTTATATTGTACAATTGGACCTAATGAGCAAAATCCACATTTTACAGAGTTGAGTTAGAAAGTAGTTATATGCCTACAGAAGTTAGCGCTATTAAGAGGTTTGCCAAGTTTTGATGGCAAACACGAATTTTTTGTAATAAAAAAGAGAAAAGAAATTGTTAGCCAAGCTTGGGTCAGGCAGACTTTAACATCATCTCTGTAAAATCTCCATATAAGATAATATAATAAACACACTTAATTTAAAACTTAAGGAAATTTAAACAAAATCCCCTACAAGACAAACTTAATAAATGAGCTGAAAGTTTAAAACAAAATCACTTATACTGTGCATAATCTTACCGGGGTTTTCATGTTTCAGTGAATGAAATCACGTGGTTTTATACAGTACGTTGATTGGCTAAATTGAAATACGCTCATTTCCTCTTTACAAATAGTTGGCTCAATTTCAAATTGTATCTACCAGTCTACTTAAAGGCAATTTCCTTTGAATAGAAAACACTAATCAAAAAGTATGCTCGGTGAATTATATAATTACCAGGGTGACATTTACAGCTTATTTTAAGGAGCTTCAATACGGCAAAAGACGCTAGCTGTTACAATGTTACAATAATGCCCGCAGGATGGGGAATCCCCAATAAACTCCGTGAAAAGTTCCTAAGTCATGTACTTCACGTTTTAATTGTAAAATATGAATTTAAGTGTTGGCATCAATTACTCGCCACATATCTCTAGTACTTCAACTACTACTACTTCTACTACTACCACTACTATAGCTACCAATACTTCTACTACCTTAGATGACCAAACACAAGCGGATTCGAAACCAGCCGGTCAACCTGAACATGCTAGCCTCAACCACTGTCATCTAATAGCTTCTGCTAGGCCAGAATTGGTGCTCTGGGCACCCCCAGCTTGTGGTGGAGATAAGGTTTCTCTGTAATGTAATCGATGTGAGAGCCCTGATTGGTCCTTGTTCCCACGTGACCCTGCGCTGCTGCCTTATCTGGTACTCCTGGCATGAGTCCAGCATGTAACTATAGGGCATATAGTAATTGGTCTCTCGCTACATATCCATTCTTTTCTTAATTCAAGCTACTACTACTTCTACTATAGCTACCAATACTACAGGTAAATGGACCCTCCCTGCATATTGTTCACTGAATGTTTTTGTTGGAGGTTTTTGTTTTTTGATTAATGTAAGCAGGCTATCACGATGCTGCATGTGTCTGTATTTTTCCTACTTGACACTAGTCTGATAGGTTCTTCTTGGTGTTCTTTAACATGTTAAATTTAACTAACTGTTTGAGTTATGTTCTCTGAGCCCTTCAGGCTATAGTGTTCTGGGTATTGCACAACTCTCGTAGGAGATAAGGCTATGATTTCGTTCACCTTATATTGTACTTTATTTTCAACAGTATTATTATTATTATTATTATTATTATCATTTATTGTATTGTATTTTATGCTCTTGCATAGTCAATAAATATACATACACTACTACTACTATAGCTACTAAATACTACTACCACTCCTACTACTACTACCATAATAACTACTACTACTTCTACTACTACCAAAAGTCGGTGTGTTGAACCCTCTTACCCCCACCCCCAACCCAATTTGTTCGCAACAAGCAAGGTCGTCAATGCAAGTCAATAAAAAAGAACTGTTGTTTCTTGTGTTGTACCACATTGCCCAGGGCGCGACTAAGTTAAAGTCGCACCTGTAGCAGTAATACTTATAATATTATTATTATCATTATTATAATTAGTAGTAGTAGTAGTAGTAGTAGTAGTAGTAGTAGTAGTAGTAGTTTGCATTTGGATTTTTCGTCACTTTTTCTGCCATAGTGCGGCTAACTCGTGAATATCTGTTGGTAGTAGTAGTAGTAGCAGTAGTAATAGTAGCTAGAATTTGGATTTTGACACTTTTCTGCCATATTGCAACTTAGTCATGACTAGTAGAGGAAACCGAGGAACTGAATATGACTCATTCAGGTAGTAAATAAATTGATTTTTGTACTTTGTAAACTGTAGGTACCGGCACTGCTGAGAACAGGGGTCAGAATATAGGTCAATTAACTAAAATGTACGATTTTTGCCTGCATATTGCTCTCTATTGAACAGCATTACATCGACGTATATACCGGTAACACTTGCACTATTCTAGTTCTAAATATTGCACATTTGGGTAAATCATCTATGGGGTTTCATCATGAAATAAATCATTGCGTGGGAGTATAAAATAGGTGCATTCCTGACCCCCCCCCCCCCCCCCCCCCTCTCTTGTTTCTGCCAAAATAGCCCTTACCATTGACCGCATAATCTTAGTAAGTACTCTATGGATCTATAAGTTAGTTCGAACCAGAGTCATCTCTCTAGTTTTCATGTTTTGGTTGCAAAAGAAAAATATTATCTGCTGCGCCAAATATTCAAGGAAGGTGTCAGCTAAACTAGTATATTACATTAACAAGCTCATCTACACTGAGTAGCACACTTTATTTTTTAAAAATCAGAATACAACAAGCTTAATCATTTGTCAAATAATTGAAAGGGCATCTGAAAATTGGTTGTGAACTTTGGGAGAAAAGGATAAAAAGTTTACCAGAAACTTCACCTTCTCCCTCTGTTTTGTTCGTGTGGTCACTTAAGTAGAAAGACCACTGCAGCTATTACCTATTTATGAGTTTACTTTGATTGTAATTAATA
>CAWWDR010000701.1:0-18790 GCA_963942565.1 Maea johnstoni | reverse complement strand
ACGGCGGGATAAATGCCCCATCCATCCCTGACGTTCATGTCACTGATGCCACTCCCATAGTGAGTGGCATACGCAACAATATGACTATGTACGCAACAACAGGACTAAATGCGCAACAAAAGGACGTCATAACAATATTTTATCGTAAATGACGTCATCAATTACGAAATTTCGAATTCATTTACGAAAAGCTTCGAGAAACGCAATAACTGATCTTCGTAAAAATGTTCCTAAATTTACGAATCGTAAATTACGAACGATTCGTACTTTACGATACGAGAAACAGGCCCCAGCCCCTTAATGGGTGTGTGCTTAAATAATAGGCTCCCTTTTATACCCGCCTGGTCACGGCGTTTTCGGCGATCGTTTTCCAATTTTCTCGACACTGACGCGCAACATGTCGTTTTAAAAACACCTGCCATACGAGAGTTCTTTTCTACGGGGCCGAGGACCTGAGGGCACGGAAACTTTAGCCGCTCGCTGGTCCGAGCGAGGTGATTATGGGGCCGGGGGTCGTAAATAAACTTAAGTGTTAGATTATGTCCGGCCGAGGGTAAAAAGAGACTGTGATAATTGTAGAGATCGCTCGAACCTGCTGCTCGGCCGGAAAATTATGAGGTGCTAGAGCCGAACAAAAGACAACTGAGCGAGAGGTGCACTGGCCAAGTGTCGTCTGGACCTATGATACTTTTGAAAATAACTTTGGAATTGAGCTTTGATTCTTAAAATATTTGAAGGAGAGTTGCGCGTTATGAGGTGCTAGAGCCGAACAAAAGACAATCCAGCGAGCCGTGCACTGGCCAAGTGTCGTCTGGACCTCTGAAACTTTTGAAAATAACTTTGGAATTGAGCATCGATTCATGAAATATTTGAAGGAGAGTTGTGCTTTGTATAGTGATCAACAGTTCTCAGTCAATTTTTCTCCAACAAAGGTTCTTGTCACAATTATATTTAGCTAGCATAGGATATTTTGATCACCATAGGCATAAAGGGATCCATTGGATGCCACGAAACAATGGTATCAGATTCTATTTTATCTATTTTTTTGCAAAATTTCTCTTATTCCTTATTCTGAGAAAATTGGTGCTTATGCAGAATTTTCTAAATAATTGAAACAGTCATTAAAGGAGATCACATTATTCCACACTCATGGTTGGTTACTGTTTTATATTTTTGATACTTTTTGATAGTTTTCCATTCAAGAATACGCTCTTTTACTAAGAGATAGAAGAAGGTGTAACAATTGTTATACAAAACCTACGAATGTACGTATTTCATTATAGTTGTCTCGTCCTATTTTCGTCAATGACGTCTGTGCGATGAGTTGCACAAAATAATTGTCATCTATCGGTAACTGAAAACTGCAGCCACTTACGAATATCATGACTACAATCATCCAAATTAATTCCACAATTGTGTTTGGTTATAGGAGAGAGGATCAATTTGTTCGGCTAATTTCAGAAGTAGGCATCTATTTCACTGATCAGGTAATTAGACCAGGAATCCCTTCGGAGCTCCCGATTTAATCACCTTTCATTTTCTCGCTGCTGCGAATCAGTCGTCACATGCTTTTACGAAATTTGACGTTAATTTTTCACAAAAGATTTCTAATGTGATTTTGCGATCCATTATAGTAATCCTTTCGACAGTGAGAGTTTTAAAGTATTTGGGTGTAGTTGTTGGAGATTTTTGCAGGATGATTTTATGAATTATCTTGCAACTGAAAAAAATAAGAAATTTCATTTTGTTTTTCAAAGTTTTTTGAATTAAACTTGTCGAATTTCTCAGACTAATGAAAGAAATCATGTTTGGTCCGTCTAGTTCTTCATCAACAAGTACATTTTTCTTTTATTACCAATTTTACTTTTTACCTTGTGATGTTTTTTTCAACCATTAAAAGCAGTTTTTCCAGAAAAGTTCTTTTGATATAAAAAATAATATTTTCCAATTTTTTTTTAATTTCCATTAAATAAAAAATGAATGAAGTACTACTTTGTTTAGCAAACTTTAAATGCATCCATTTGTCAAAAAGCATGGACACAGTGGAAGGATTTTCAGGGGGACCGTGGTCGTCGTTTCTCTCAGTGACATGACTGAAAGGCGTAACAAAAGGCGAGCCCCCACCCCCTTCTCCTATGGCACATGATATATTTTAATCTCAAAATAATACCCATCAGCGTGTCAGCGAGCTACAGACGGTCCTTTTCCCTGCGGACCGAGTGACAGTCGACGGCAATATGAACATCGCCCGACCAAGGTGGGCAGGGTCGCGGCCCCTGACCCCCAGGTCAGCCCCGCCGAGCCCGACAAAAACACTACCCTCGCCCACAGGTTAATAACAACATGGTAGGGTCAACCCGGCAGTATGCTAAGGTCAACCCAATAAAACGATGACTAGTTTCACCCGTGTCGGCTGAATTTCGCACCACGCTCTCCAGCCCACCTACGTTTTTAGCAAACGAGGAAGGAGTCTCTTGTACTTATTTGATTTTTTGTTCGTTTTTTTAAGAGATAAGTGAATTTAATTAGTTCTATGAAGTAGATGGGATTTTTTTGACATTGTCTTCATGATCACTATGTTTTGAATGGACAGTCTAACTTTTGATTTTTATTGAACAAGGAAGCAGTTATCTCGATTCTTTTATTCGTTATGTTTTTTTTTAAGAGATGAGTGAATTTAATTAGTTTTATCAAGGAGATGGGATTCTCTTTTGGCATTGTCCTCCGTGAGAACAATTCTTTTAATGGACAATTCTAACGTTTTGCAGGTATCAAACATTCCTTTTCCTCTTACCATGATTATCATTCTCTCCTAGGACATTAAGCTGAAGTTAATAGTTATTTTCATACTTCCAGCCCATTCATTATAAAGTGTGAATTATAATGCACAGAAAACATGATTTTTTTACAGATTTAAAAAAAAATATATTCCAAAATCTTTTGTTCCTAAAATTCAAGTATATTGCTTTAGATTTGTCAAATAGATAATGCCACACTTGATTCCTATAAGTTATAATGTTTTCTGTTAACAGGCGCTCTAAAAAAAGAATGTCATGAAATCTTCAAAAACAACCACAACACAACACTTAAAATCTTAATCAAACATGCTTTCATAGTGTCACTTAGGATCTATAGAAAAACAATTTTAAGTTGCTCTTATCAAATCTACCTTTAAGTTTACATAATTTAAAGTCTCTGAAAAACTAAATCCTCAGATATGTGCTTGTTATGGATCAGTGATTTCTTTGACAATAGCAAACAAGCCATGTTAAAAAAGGCCACTTCTGCAATGGCCTACCTGTAAAAGATACCATCTAACACAACATAATAAAGTTCTCCTCTCTAAAAAGGCAGCGGCTTTCATAAAAGTAACAACTTCTTTAGGCAAGTGTGCACACGAGCCCCGTGTAAAAAAACCTGTTTTATCAGAGTGCTTAATCTGCCTTGCACGAGTGTCTTGTTATGTGCTTTGAATAGAGGACTACTCAAGTTCCCCAGGGCCTTGTTTGTTTGACTTGATCCTGTTAAAAAAGATCCCCATACATCGCCCTAAGTGCCTGCCACTTAAAAAGCAATGAAGGCCAAAAACAGGTTGCTTTTTTCGACCTCTGACCCTGAAAATTGTTAATGTCAGGGATCTGTCACGGCTCCGACCTTACCGGTGTTGACCTACGACCTCTGGGCAAATTTGATACTAAGCCCTAAACAGCCCGAGGCGGAAGCTCGCTTTTCTCCGTCAATAGCCCGCACCAGGGGGGCCAGCTCACAGGTTTTTGCGGAGCCAAGTAAAACACACAGATGGCTTGTCAATTGAGGGTGGCGTTTTATAATTACCCGATGGGGGTACGATTACCCATGACGGGGAAGGTGCGCGTCAGTGCCATTTTTTATTGGCCCGAAAGCCCTCATTGTGTTGTGTATCATTTTTCCTGCGAGACAAGGCACCGGTGACAGGGTATAATGGGACATGTGTGTTCCTGTCGCTCGATAAGCCCCTCGTGTCGGGGAAAAAGCATGTGGCCCCCTATTTGGAAGCAGGAAAAACAGACGGTTAGGTTTTTGACCAGATTTCTCAGCACAGATGGCCGATTTAATTGAATTTTTTCTGCGCACCTCTCATTTTTCAAGGGAGCGACATAAGGGGTCGATGTGAACATGGTATGGGTATTTTTGAAAAATAGCTTTACTGATTTTTAACTTAGAGAACAGCTTGTGTGAGAGAAGGGGATGTTTTCTCTTTTCGTGATTGAGAATACATACATATATATATATATATATATATATATATATATATATATATATATATATATATATATATATATATATATATATATATATAAATATATATATATATATATATATATATTAGTATATAATGAATAATTACCCTCATTTGTATATTTATAGATGATTAGAATCAGCATATTTCCATTGATATCTTATTTAACACCATTCTCACTGTAATTCTTACCACCATCTTCTCTGTTGATGTGGTTGTCATCATCATCATCATCATCCTTATCCTCATCCTCATCATCATTATTGCTAGTGTTATCATTACACTCATCATCATTCACAGTATCATAGCTATCTTTTTCCTCATCCTCATCATCATCATCCTCATCTGCATCATCAACTTTATCATCATCCTCATCATCATCAACTTAATCATCCTCTTCCTCATCCTCAACCTCAACCTTGTCACCAACTTTATCATCATCATCATTCTTATTATCAACTTTATCATCATCATCATCATCATCATCATTGTCACCTTCATCATCATCATCATCATTCCCATTGCATCCTCAATTTCAACTTATTTTGTTTGCTGCAATCGTATTCCCAAAAGTTTTTGGGGGGAATTCTTTCACTCCCTTCTGATATGCACATATCTGTGCGTACATATATATCCAGCCTGGTCTTAGTGCGGCCAGTGTCGCCCATATGGCCACCCTAGTGGGTGTTAGGAGGCTGAGTGGATTAGTGGACTGTCTGACAGGTGGTCAGTTAAGCCCTCTTTGATGCTAGACTACCAATTACACACCTAGCACAGGTACAACTGCTTCCTAAGTACAGAACACGAGACCGCCGACACTGTGGTGTGTTGTGTAATATTACATGGCTGGGACGTCTGCCAGGCACTGCCTTGTACTGCCACTACTGGTCTCTCAGAGGTCAAAGTTGACCGCCGTCCATTGTTTTGTCATGGCATGTATGTATTATTCAACTATGGTTGAGGCCTTTATAAGATCTTCTTATCTTTAAAAAAAAAAGATGAAAAAGAATAATGATAAAAATAAAATGAAATAAAAATTTCTGCTCCTGCTGCTGATGCTGATGCTGCTGCTACTACTGCTGCTGCTGCTGCTGCACAGCACTGCTGCTAACCCTTTCAGTAGGTAACAAAGACTAGGTGGCCAAAACAATGCTCGGTGCAATGCTTTGTTACTGTAAAGGTAAAGGGTATCTGTGAATTAAGGTCAAGGGTCTCCATGAATTTCAGTCAAAACAAATGTTGTCAGGAATTTGCACTGCTACTACCACTGCTGCTGCTGCTGCTATCACTACTACTGCTGCTGCATTGCGGCTACTAGGTAAGATAGGGTGGCCAGAACAATAGCAGGGATGGGACAATGCTTTGTTACTGTAAAGGTAAATGGTCTCTGTAGATTTTTAGTCAAAACAAAAAAGAAGTCAGGAATTTTAGGATGTATGAATGATAGCAATTATTGGAGAACTGCCTCCTTATTCTATTGGTAATTATGTCCACTGGATCTCAGCGGAACAGTTTGACTGTGGACTTATTTCCAATCAAAATGATTAGTCAGATACTCAGGCTTAATTTGTATGTGAAACCAATACCTCCTTACTGCACAGGTGAAGTTCATCATCATGGTCATCACCATTTTTATCATCATTATTTTTATCATCAACTTTTTGAGTATCCGTATATTCATGTAGATATTCATTTATCCATACATTCATATAGTCTTTCTTTTTTTCTTGCCCCCTAGTACTAGTAAAAGACAGATTCAAATGTCCTTTATTTTTATCATTACACAAACCTTTGAGTATTCATATATTCATATAGATATTCATTTATCCATACATTCATATAGTCTTTCTTTTTTCTTGCCTCCGAGTACTAGTAAAAGGCATTAAAATGTCCTTTATTTTTATCATTACACAACCTTTTAAATACCCATATATTCATATAGATATTCATTTATCTATACATTCATATAGTCTTTCTTTTTTCCTGCCCCTTAGTACTAGTAAAAGACTAATATTAAATAATAAAAACCCCTTTATTTTTATCATTACACAACCTCGCAGATTTGCTGCATTTAACACCTGAGGAGACCAAAAGATGACTAAGTGACATTTTTTTTAATGGAGGGGGGGGGGGGGGGAATTCCGCTCATTATGCAAGATTTGCCAAGCTAATGCATAACCATTGGCCGGGTGCCATGTATATCACCTGCGTCAGCAACTGCCAATCAGATGATGAGCCTACCTGACGTAAATGTGTGAAATTCACATATAACTGCTCGCTGCCACCTCTGAATTCCTCTACGACTCTGTTTCTCCGTAATGGGAAGTTAGTGTTGTGAGGTATTCCAGTTCTGCACTTTTAAAGTAGAAGAGAATAGATAATAGCGATTAATTTCACCGTGTAGCGTCAAGGATGGCAGTATGGTGGATAAGGTAGGCTAATTGATCATCTTTTACTGCAGCATTATTTTGTGGCAAAAACAGTTTCAAATGCGGGCAGTCCAAAATCTGATACCGGTAACAAGTTTATATTTGCTTAAGATTATGCTCACAAAAGTAAAAAAAAAAGTATCTATTTTCATCTATTTCTTTCTTTATTTATTTATTTATCCTTTTCATTCATTGATTCTTTCTTTCTTTTATTCATTTATATTTATCTATTCATTCATTTATTCATGTATATATTCATTCATTCATTTTTTTTCAAAGATATCAAAATAAAGATTGGTGACATACTGCAGGATGTTAAATGTATCGTTTATATTTCGCAGTTTTGATTGAGTTAGTTCAGCAAAGAATAGAAGGTTTTGTGATAAAAATGCCTTTTGTAACTTTATTTCGCAGTTCGTGAAGTTTTTTTATGTTGCGTTAATTTTGGTAGAAAACCCCTTGTGTTTTCAAGGGTTCACCAGGGTTCCTGAAAGAAGACTGCACTGATCATGCATTCTGCACTTTTGAAAAATTCTTCAGAATGAAGCATTAATTTGCAAACTTTTTGAAGGAGATTTGTAGATAAAGTTTCAATAAACAACTCTCCTTCAAATATTTTTCAACCATTCCTTTTGTTAGACAGATATCACTTAAATACTCAGGTGTTTACTAATGCTACAGGTATAAATACCTTAATACATTCATGCCTTAAAGGCCCTATGACCTTCGAGGTTTTGTAATATCTTTGTGAACAAAACTTTTTTTTTTTAATTCCAACAAAAACATTCATGGTTCTTGTTCATAAAAGGAATGCTTTTAAATAGACCAATGTGCTGTTTTCTGACCCAGTGTTTTGCGATTCATGCAGACTTGAATAAACAGTTATTTAAATCATAAGTTCCCAAAATATTTTACTAATCTTTTGCTAATCAGTTAAATGCATGCATAAAAAGTTTTTTATCAAGTTCTTTGCTTTTATTAATCCATTCATGCTAGGGGTGGTTGAAAGCAGCCTTATATGTTAGTGCAATCTTACAAGTGTAATATGGGGGTTGGTCTTTTATTAGTATGGTCAGAAGCAAGCATCTGTGCTTACCTACACCTCTTTACCAAAGACAAAAACCGACATGGCAGAAAACAAAACATGAGTGTAGTGGTCATTTTCTCTGTGCTGTGGTGCTGACAGGCCGAGTAGCCGTTTTAGATTTACGAGGTTGGTTAAATGGTTACAAAGGACCTGCCCCTCCCCTCCCTGCGTGACGGTGGGGCCTGGGGGCCCGCCGTCTCGTAAAATAGTTGTCCGTAGCGTCAAAAGAGATGGGCCAGCGTTTTGGCAAGTCCCTTGAGGATCGGCGTAAAATATACCCTCTAATGTCCCTCCTCTTAGTTAGCCGCACAGCTCTGCGGAGACCCTCTAGTAGTAGTTGCCGATGGTAACAGGTTGCACCTCAACCGAGAGACGCACGGACAGACAAACAGAGAGATAGTCATACTGCTTCGCCTGAATGCAAGTAGAGCTTTTCCTCTGAGATTTCCGACAGTAGGATAAAAAGTATACCGCAGGGGAGCCGAGATATAGGAACTTTGCGCTTCATGGCAAATGAGTTGGAATACACACACGTGTGCAGGATGCAAATAGAGATATACAGGTGCGTTTTTGCAGTGTCAGGTGTACAAAGCCACGTTGCGTTAAATGACGGGGATTAGAGTCGCGCTTCACTTGCAGTGGTGTTTTATCTCCTCACTGTAGGAAGAGCATGTTTCAAGCCTCACTAGACAGGAGAGTTAGTTGGCAGCTTGTATATCTTTTTTTTAATCAAGACTATTTGCGCTACTAAAGTTGTAGTTGAGTTTCCATTCTGCGAGCTGCATAGTGCATAGATTAACTTCTGCATATAAGAATATGATACCAACATAAATGAACATTTCTGAACTTGTTTTTCAAGAAGAAGAGTGTTGATTGTATAGTGACACCTATGAGATATGAACACCTTGGGACCGGGGCAAAAATGTTCACATTGGGGGGGGGGGGGGGGGGGGGGGGGCACATCTCAGAGGTCTTTTTATAATGTAAAAGATACAAATGGGAGCGAGAAATGGTGTTCACATTAGGAGGTGTTCACATCTTCGTTCACATCTCCATTTGATAATTCCTACGTATGCTAAAGACCTGTCTAATTGATCGTTAGCCAAGACTTTGGGAGCGTCTGTATAATAGTAATAATAATCTTTATCTCAAGAGGGTAACACAGTCAAATGATACATTGATCTTGCCTGTGGCCCTCAGTATACAACGTCGTTATGGCACCCCAGCCCTCGGGTCTTAGGGTTACAAAATAGCTTTACATATTGTTCATATTGTGTATGCATTTTAATAGATGCTCACGTTTCTTGGCTGATGCTGTTAGGTGCAATGATAGGTGTGTCAGTAATATGTGAACTCAAAGTAATGAACAGCTATTCTTTGGATAAATGCCTCTATTGAATTGATCACCTCCTAGCTTCCTTAATGAACTGAGTGCAGTAATCAGAGTTAACATGACAGTATTACTCTAGAGAAAGGATGTCCTGGTTTCGTGCCATGTGGAAAAGAGACTAATTTCACTATAAATAATTCTAATCCCTTAGTAACGAGTGTACTAACTAGCACCTTTTTTGACTTGTTCACAACATGCCCCCTCTGGCCCTTTGGTATAATGAATTGTATGCAGAAACCAGCATGTATACCACAGTATCACTATGGAGAAAGGATATCCTGGTTTCGTGCCGTGTGGAAAAGAGACTAATTTCACTATAAATAATTCTAATCCCTTAGCAACGGATGTACTAACTAGCACCTTTTTTGACTTGTTCACAACATGCCCCCTTGGACCTTTGATATAATGAATTGTATGCAGAAACCAGTATGTATACCACAGTATTACGATAGAGAAAGGATGTACTGCTAAGTGCTTTGCGTACATGCCATAATGCAAAGAGGCGGTTTTCACTATACTAGTATTCTAGGCAGCTAGTGCACAAACTCACACCTTTTTTGGACTTGATCACAGCATACTAGTACCTTCTTTGGCCCTTTGATTGTTACCATATAATGACTGTATACGGTGATCACAGGGTACACAACAGTTCTACTATAGAGAAAGGGCATTTTATTTATTTAAATTTAAGTTTTATTTTTATTCAGATTTACTTGTAGTATTCTATATAGCTAGTGTACAAACTAGCACCTTATTTTGACTTCATCTCAACATGTTCTCGTAACCATATAATGAACTGTATACGGTTATCAGGTATTATAGAGAAAGGACCTCCCGCTTTACGTACATGCCATGAAGCAATAAGGCTGATTTCACTTTTAACCCTTGTGCTGCTGGTGGTAAATTTGGCCTACCCAAAATGATGCGAAAGAAGATAGAAAAATGACTGAAACTCGGCACATGGGTACTCATATGATAGTACTCAGTGAGAGCTTTCTAATGAATACCAAGTCGACAGGGTTTAAAAGACTTTCAAAATTTTCTGCGTTCTAGTGCCTTTGACGAAAGTAGCCTCAGCATCAAAAGGGTTAAGAAGAATCTAGTATTCTGGACAGCTAGTGTACAAACTAGCACCTTATATTGACTTCATTTCAGGGAAGCATTTGCACAAGAAATGTTCCTCAGATCCCAACCCACAACTCTCCTTCAAATATTTTATGGAAATTTGCTTGATTCTCAAGTAATTTTCATAAGTATCATAGGTGCAGACGACACTTATTGGTTTAACCCATTAATACTCAAAGCGGCCAAAATCAGCCTGACAATTTTGGTGAAATCTTGCAGGCAAAAGCATGATAAGAAAATAATTGATGGAGAAATGTTAATCAGGACACTACCAACAACTCTCCTTCCAATATTTCATAAAATCATTCTCAATTTCTTAGTTATCGTTAAAAGTATTTTAGATCCAGACGACAATTTCTGTAGGAACTGTTAAGCATTATTGGTTTAACTACTCAAAAGCAAATGAACTTATGGCGGTTTTGTTTTGTGTTTTTCAGAAGTGATGCCCTCAGTCAAACACAGCTTGGAGTTACTAGAGACACAGTAATGTCTCTAGACACGGCCCAAGAAGCATATCAGAACTACACCACGAATGGAGGACTGAGCGACGTGCGAAGTGCACCGCGACACACACCCACCCCGCCCTCGAGCATCATGCGCGACAATGATGCCGTTAGCGATTGTAGCAGCCCCGATTATGGTCACATCGTGGCGGAGCAACACGAACCGAAGACCATGGTGCCAAGATCCGAATCTCCGGTAAGGTCCCACGCAATATCACCCGAAGGGCGCACAGTGCTGCCACCTGGGCCGCCGGAACAGATGGCACCACCTAGCGAGTCCACGCCGGTTTATAATAACGACGCAGAGACAAAGACAGTAGCGCCACCTAGCACCGTAAATAGCCAATCAGAAACGAGGATGGAATCGCCGCAGTCAGATCCTTCCCCGTCGCAGCTTTCGCAGCCGTCTCCCGGGCAGGAGATCTCCAAGATGGCCACTGACGAAAAGCGCATGCCTTCGCCGCACATGCCCGCCACGTACAGACAGCATTCGCCACAACCAAGAATACCTCAGCAGGAATTGCATTCACCTCAGCCAAATCTGCATTCACCTCACCAGCAGCAAAGAATTCAGTCACCTCACCAGCACCAGCAACAGCAGCAACCATTGAATTCACCTCCCCAAGGAAGACATTCACCCAACAATGAACAGCAGCGAATGCATTCACCTCAACAAAGAATGCATTCACCTCAACAAAGAATGCATTCACCTCATCAAAGAATGCATTCACCGCAGCAGAGAATGCATTCACCTCAGCGCATGCATTCGCCAACAGAGCAGCAGAAAAGGACGCATTCACCTCATCAACAGCAGCGAATGCATTCACCTCAACAAAGAATGCATTCACCTCAGCAGAGAATGCATTCACCACAGCGCATGCATTCGCCAACAGAGCAACAGAAACGAATGCATTCACCTCATCAACAGCAACGAATGCATTCCCCATCCCAGCAGCAGCGACTGCATTCGCCCCAGCAGAAAATGCATTCCCCCCAAATGACCCAATCGCCACATATGCAGCAGTCCTCTCCACGGCCGTCGGAGGGCTCGGTGCTGCCGCCTGGTGCCAGACCTTCAGACTACTCTCGTCCTCCCATGCACGAACATACAAGTCTGCCGCCTGGTGTCCTTCCCATGAATCGCCCCTCGGATATGCTCCGCGAACAAGAAATCACCCCACCTGGTGTCCTGCCTCCGAACCGACCATCGGAACTCTCGGAAACGCCGTTGGATCCGCTTCGGAAACTCCTCGAATCGTCCGTGCGCGCCTACCCCGACCAATCGTTCGAGCACAGCTTCATGCAGAGACATTTTCCTAACTCGCCGTATCGCAGTATGTCGGAACATGACCACAATAGTCGTGATGATTACGCCGACACCTCGTCAGAGTACGACTTCCTCCCCTCGTCATCCACGGGACGAGAGGTCTACTACTGCCACCTATGTAGCTACTCAGGTAAGAAACTTAAAATTGTTATTTTTGTTGTTGTTGTTTTGCTGTTGTAGGTTTTATCAATGATTTTCTTTGTTTTCCATTACATCTTGAATTATAATTTTGCCGTAAATCAGGTACAGGTGAACTTGGATATGAGGGACCACTGTATGACAGATTTTTGCATATGACGGACGATATGCTTGGTCCCAGTCCGATGCATATCAAGTATTCATCATATGTATACGACAGATTTTGCATGTGACGGACCAATTTTCCTGGTCCCATTGAGTCTGTTATATCCAAGTTCACCTGTATAATGTTTCAGTAACTTTTTTTTCAAGATTGTATACCTAAGCTTGCTTGACCAAACTTCAAATCCATCACAAAAAAAATATTTCTAGTGCCCATTGTCTATCAAAACATGGGTTAGCAAATAGCTAGGTATAATTTCACCTCAAAATGGCAGAAAGAGTGACAATGAGCATAAATCCAAATACATGACAAAGATATGCCATTATTTTGCTATTAACACACCTAGCTAGGTAAAATTTCCCCTCAAAATGGCAGAAAAAGTGAAAATGAATGTTAATCCAAATACATCACAAGAATATTGTTTTCCATGCCTTTATCTGGCTATTAACACACCTGCCAGTGGATGCAACTGGATCCCCCAGTGGTTCAGAAATCTCATCCACTTCCAACACCATCCAGCATTTCCTCCAGACATAGGAGAATGCTGTAAGAAATCCAGGCAGCATAGATTTCATTTTTTGCACTCGATCCATACACCTCATTGTTCTCTTCAAGACAATCAATATTGTTTCCACCTTTGATATCCTCTGATATGGGCATGTGCAGGTTTCAAGGATATGGTGTGCATGTCCGTCCTGGAACTTTTTTGGCCAAAACCAGGAGAGAGTGAAATTCATACTCGAGAAATCTTTTTCTCCCATCTTTGATATCCTCTGCTATGGGCATGTGCAGCTTTCAGAGATATGGTGATATGGTGTGCATGTCCGTCCAGGGACTTTTTTTGGCCAAAACCAGGAAAAAGTGGTTATATCTCAAGAAATCTTTTGGCCCATTGTGGCTTGCAGTGCCCGAAAGTGGCCTTAGAATTAGAAGGGTTAAAAAGTATCATAGATCCATGTACACAACTCCCACAAGTAAAGATTTGGTTGTGTAGGACATCAGTAAGTGTTGAGTAGACAATACCCCTTCTGACAGTTCTTTCATTCATGTAGAGCTCCAAAAAAGACTGAATATCTTTTTCATATTTTCTAGCCAAAGCATATCTTGTAAAATATCTGAAGGTGAATGATTAACCAGATCCCAGCAAACGAAGCTTCATCAAATGTTTTTCTAATCAGTGCTTCATTCCAAAGTCATTTGTAGTGTATCCTGAGAAGACTCATATCAAGAGGAACTCATGAATTCCTTGATTCAGAGATACACAATTTCAATACACAATCTTCTGAGAATGTGTAAATAGTGTGCGCTTTAGAGAAACAGGGGAAAAACTGATTTTGTTTGATGGATTTTCAGATAATGATTCCAAAAAAGATTTTTCTGCTTAGAACTCTTCAGGTTCCCACTTAACAGTAGAACATCAGTCTATAACAAAAAAAAGTTGCAGATCTTTAAAAACTTTGATGTAGTGATATGATGTTGTTTGATGGGTTTCCGATAACGATTCTGAAAACAATTTTCCTGCATAGAATTCTTTAGTTCCTACCTTTACTGTAGAACATCAGACTCTAACAAAAAAAAGTTGCAGATCTTTAAAAACTTTGATGTAGTCATGATCCCCCTTAGGTGTGTCGCACAAAAACTCAGCCGCTGGTGGCGAATCACAACCCTCAATGAGAAGACAGGCCATTAAAACAAAATCTCCGCCTCCGAGCCGGGCGAGCTTGTTTTCAATGAGCACTTTGGGCTGACAGACCGCACATGCGTCCCGACGTACAGCGCTTTGAAAACAGCAACAAACCCTCGGGCGTAAGCATTCTGTTTCTTTCCGAAGCTACAAAACGAGACGGATATTTTAATAACGCGCTCAATGGGAGTTTTTGTTGCTTCTTTTCATGTGCGTGTCACACTCAGTAGATTAATGGGTTTTCACTTGTTAGAGCACTGGGGGTTTTATTCACCTTTAACCTAACATACCTCTGAGCTGTAATACACCTGAAAGTGGCTACACACTGAATAAATCAATGGGGGAGCGCCGAGCGGAGAGAGAGAGAGAGAGAGAGAGAGAGAGACAGAGACAGAGACAGAGAGGGAGAGACAGAGACAGAGTGACAGAGAGAGAGTGACAGAGAGAGAGAGAGAAAGAGACAGAGAGAAAAAGCGAGCAAAAACTTGATCGTTACAACATAGTCGGTCACCCATCAATTCTCCGATAATGGTATTTATTATAGCTCCCAAAGAATTCACCTCTGTGGTTACAACAAGATATGCTTGTTGTTCAGTGGTCACAGGACCGCTTTGAAGTTTCCTGTTCTGCTCCTCAAGGAAAGAAAAGGTAGAATTTGAAAAGATGTCTAGGGTTTCTGCCTGTGAAAGGTAGGGGGAGAAACGACTAGATTGTCATGCATGTTTTGTATTAATTTTCCGTCTTTGCGTAGTTCCATCTCGGAGAATCAATGAACGGCGTGATAAAACACGCACGCACATATTCTTCCTAATCATTCTGAAATAACAGCAAAGATTAAACACGGACTGCACGGAAATTTGAGAACTCTCCTGTCTTCGTCATTTGAAATAGAACTCTTCATCAAAGAAGGTAAAATTAGAGGAAAAGATGAGACGGATACTCAAATATGACCCTACAATGGTACATGAAAAAGTTGAATATCTGTGGTTCAAGAAAGATTTCCACGCACATGATGGAGTTTATAACTTGTAGAGTAGATTTTAAACAGATTTTTGATAGCCAACGTCAGGTGTCTCTGTGCTCAAAAATACCTGTAAATCATACTAAGCCCTTAAGACTAGATAACATTGAGTACATATTCTTTTTACCAAAAGCAGCCTGACAATTTAGGTGAAATCTTTAAGGCGAAGGCATAGTTTGGAAAATACTTGAGAAATGTTAATCAGAACACTAACAACAACTCTCCTTCAAATATTTTGTAAAATCAATCTTAATTTCCAAGTTATTTTCAAAAATGTTATAGATCCTGACGACAATTTCTAGAGGAAATCGTAGGCATTAATGGATTCATCATAAAGGGTTCATAGTCCTAGGCATTGCCTTGAAACCTAGCTCAGTTCTCCTCCATTTATCAAAATGGCCGTCTATATTGGTTATGACCTTATTAGGTTAAAAGCGCAGCTATTCTTATTAGAAATTCATGAAAATTATCATGCCTGACCAATTTGTTTATAAGGCAATTAGTACCCTATAGAACATATTGATTGGATGTAGAAAGGTCATATGACACTATTGACCAATCAGATTAAAGTATCACATTGCGCATAAATTATGGTTGAATATAGGAGCTTATATGTGATTATATAATGTTTTCTTCCTGTAGAAATAATCTGTCATTTAACGTTTGCAGTCTCCATTAGGTATAAGAACAATTGCGATGAGTTTTCCCTGATATTTTAAATATACAAAAATATTCATTCAAAGGGGTGTGGTGAAAATAGATATATAGCATTTAGAGTACTGCATTCAGGAAAACTTATGGATACAGAATATTTCAAATATTTTATTTTTTTCAAATTATCTATCAAATGGAGTCAGAGTGATAAAACCATAATGGGATATCATATGTAGTGTACTCCATCTTTCTAGCTATGGCAGATTTGTAGAATGAAATCACTTTCATGAAATTCAAATGCAACTTTATAGTAAAAATCAATAAAAAAAAAAACATCCACAAGAAAAGGGGTTGCCCACATTTCCCAGTAATTATTTTGCAAAATAATAGTATGGCTTGAATTTGGGTGGTGATCCAAATCTCTGGGAATTAATGGTGTGTGCCATCTATAGACTGGATATGAATTATGAAATCTCCTTTTCATTTCGTCCTATTTTGTCTATTTGATTTAAAGAAGAAAAAACGTCACTTTTTGCTCAATTTTGCAGAGAACTAGCACTATTATTGGTCTTGTACAAATTTTCTTGTACACATTTTCTTAAACTTCAATTTCTTCCATTTCGGTATAGTTACAGTTCCAATTACAGAATTTCCAGTTTGAGAACCAATTATTGATATTCCTGTTTGAATCCTAAGCTTTGTTTCCAAAATGGTTTATTCTTATACTATGGATTATAGTGTGTGTATAGTGAGGGCATTACTAATGTAAGGTCAATGATGGCTTAATGTTCTCGCACCACGCTGCTACAGCACAGAGAAAGGAACAAACATAATAGGATATTCAGAAAATAATAAATATGCTAATGGATTTATTGTGGTCACCATGGAAATTATTGACTGACAGTTGAGTGGCAGCTTTGTTTAAAGATGTCAGTTACGTAACACCTTGGACAATAGCCATACATATATATATTCTCTGCGTGAGTCATGCTGGTGCACTTGATTAGCTTCAACCTATTAATGGACACAGCAGCCAAATGCAACCTGACAATTTTGCGGAAATCTTTAAAACAAAAGCATAGTTGAAAAAAGAATTGAAGAAGGAATGTTAACTAGAATGTTACAAACAAAATATTTTGTTAAAATTATTTTCAATTCAAAGTTATTGCCAAAAGTATTGTAGATCCAGACGACAAAATCTATTCCGTTTATTAGTAAAGCAAAAGATCAACTTTTCTGTGTTCATAAGAGGATTGATCATGAGTATGATGGTCATTTAGGCATGTTTCTGTTTTGATTTTTAAAGCATTCATTGGTCATGAGTATGATGGTCATCTAGTCGTGTTTCTGTTTTGATTTTTAAAGCATTCATCGATCGTTTGCTAAAAGCGCCCGCATGAGCGAGAGAGAAATATGTCCTCTGACTCCATTTTGGCTTGATGGGATGTCATCTAAATGTCTCCCTGAGGATTTTTTGGACGTTTTTCCGTGGGAGCTATTAAAACAATGAAAACACATTGTCTAAACCCATCGTCCGACTGGGGAAAACATGCACTGCTCACTCTCATCTCGCTAAAAGGATTAAAAACCGTTTAATGTCAACGTTATTCCCTGGGAAAGGTCGAAAAATGGCTTTCATTATTTAAGCAAATATTTTGGCACTGGAGAAAGAGAGGAACAATATTATTGTTGGGAGAGTCTTTCTCTGAATTGTTGCTCATTAGAACGTAGGGGTCTAAGGGAGGAAACACGTACATTTTAGTGGTTCTAGAGCAATAATGATGGATTTTACCAGCATTGGCCAGCCTTTGTCATACTTTTTTGGTAAGTTTTGATTTGATGATTTATGCAACTTTTTGTCAGATATCAAAAAGCAATCATTAATTTGGTAAACTGGAAAAGATCACACTTTTTAACAAATTGATGAAAGGATAGAAATCAGCATTTATTTAATTGAGAAGTGTGATTAAGAATATCTAGCTTTTAATGATTTACTAATAGAAAATTATGATAAATTGTGTTGGGATTTGAGTATTCAGAGTTAAATGCAATGTATTTAAAGAAGTGACCATATATATATATATATATATATATATATATATATATATATATATATATATATATATATATATATATATATATATATACTTAATTCACCTTTGAATTTCCGTTAATATCAATTTACGAGTGCTCAAAGGTGTCCTTTTTATCTGTTTCCCAGGATATTTTTCACAGTTTTCATTTCAACTTCCATTCATTGTTATGGTGATGTACCTTGTACCATTAGATGATGATTTGTGCTCATCCTGTTAAAAAACTCTTCAATCAGCTCTAAGGTGTTTGCTTGCTTGATTGTTATGGCAACACACTTATTGAACCACCATGATCCCTTGTCAAATACTCATTTAAGAGAGAGAGAGAGAGAGAGAGAGAGAGAGAGAGAGAGAGAGAGAGAGAGAGAGAGAGAGAGAAGAGAGAGAGAAGAGAGAGAGAGAGAGAGAGAGAGAGAGAGAGAGAGAGAGAGAGAGAGAGAAGAGAGAGAGAGAGAGAAGAGAGAGAGAGAGAGGGGCAGAATGAAAAAGAGACTGCACTAAGCTATAGGTGATTTAAGGTGGCGTGATAAAAAACGACACTGGATCCTAATCGTTTTTTGAGTACCCCAGATGGGATTGCACTGAGGATGATGACTGTAGCTTTTTCGTGACAGCTGCAGAGTAATTAAGGCTACGTAATAAGCCTGAAAACGACTGCTATCACCAGCCCAACGCAGCGATAGTGATTTTCTGATGATAACGCCTGTCGGAGATCTCATTGTCTGAGAGCCATCTACTCTATAGCAGGCTTGTTTTAACTCATTGACATCTAGAGTGTGCAATATAACTCATCAGATAATGTCATACTGACGAAAAAAATATTTGAAGAGAGTTTGTTAAACACAACTGGATGAGCAACATTCATTGAAATATTTCTCAGAAAATATTGATTTGTTA
>CAWWDR010000700.1:2500-13442 GCA_963942565.1 Maea johnstoni | reverse complement strand
TGTAAAGACTTTATTACCGAATAGATCTCAGAATCACCAGTGCATATAGAAAGTGATATTAATGAACAACCCAACACAACGTAAAAGTGTTAAGTTAATCAATAGGCCATTAGCGTTGGCGTTTAACTACCACTTTGTATTCAAAATAACAAACGGATCTTGTTAGTAGTTGCCACATATCGAAGTGGAGCCTGAGCCTGACAACATACCTTCACATCAGATCGCACCATACCATAAGAAGAGAAAAATTCGTCCAACAGGTGAGTTTCAACTCCTCGGGTGAAATTATCAATGTGACTTATGGGGTTAATTTGAGAATATAGGGTGATTCTGTGAGTGTTACTTGTGCTAAAAACTATTACGATGTGTAATTATGGATAGAGGCTCCGTTTGAAAACAGTATACATGTATGTTTTTATTTTGTTTTTTGTTTTTAGTTTTTCACCAAGAAATCTTACACCCTGTTGTAAGGGTGCTTTGGGGATGCTTGATGTATTTCCTCACCAGAAGACCTGTTTTATAGTATATTTTATGTCTTTTTGGTAGAAATACATTCCTAAATTAAAGGTCTCTATGTCGTTACAGTTGTCACATTGTTCATTATCTAATACTTCATATTGATATAGCTTCCTATTTGTTATTTATATCCTGTGTGAGATCTGAAAGTTAAAATATTTTGTTCTAGCGTTCCGTTTGCACTTCGTGGCCGTCACATAAAGCCTTTCCCAGTTAGTTTCATCTGTCAGTGCCAATTTCATATTCTATCTAAACTGGCCAAATGGTATTGCTTTTTTACCAAAGCCGAAAATTATTCTTAGATTGGTAGATTGGTTGTTCCTTTTATAGATTTACCTAGCCAATTGACAGCACCAGGCAGTTGCATATTTCAATTTCCAAGATAATTGCCCATATCACTTTTGAAGTTTGTTGGTATGTCCTTAATGCTATGTATTCAGTGAAAGGCATTTTTTTTTTGCTCTATATCTTTCCACAAAAAGTCTGGTGTTACCTTCCTCATAAAGATCCATAATATATATATATATATATATATATATATATATATATATATATATATATATATATATATATATATATATATATATATATATATATATATATAAATGGTATCTGCAGTATACAACTTGCAACTAAAAAGTATATTGATATCAAGGTTTTCGAAGATTTGTGTTAGTTGCTGCACAATTTTATCATTTTACTTGTTTCTTATTCATAATGTAATATGCTTTGATGACACTTGCCCGAAAGAGGTAACTGGTTTCACTTACTAGGTATTTATGAAGATTTTTCCCTGTTTGGTAAATCCTTGATATTTGATTTCACTCCGCAAACTCAACCAAATCAGAGGATTGTCTTAACCATGTCAATTCTAGTGTAATATTGAATTCCATTAGATTAATCACGTCCAAACTACCTGCATCCAATTCTCTGTATACTAATTCTTTTGATATTTCGTATCGCTTATTGGTCCAAATGTAATTTATAAAATCTCTTTCAAGTTCGAGAGTTGTTTCTGTTGTAGGTGATGGAACGGAAATAAGGATAGGGGTAATTTTAGACAATATTAAACCTTTTTAGTATTGTTGCTCTTCCAATTAGAGAGATATTTCTCTTGCTCGATACGTACATCAGGTGTTTCATTTGGGGAAGCTTTTCATTGATATTCCCCTTTGTAATGCAGGCCATGTTCAAAACATTGTAATTAACAGCTAATGATACACATTTTGTAATCCATTCTGCATTGTTTTCATTGTAATATCTGAGATCTGAATCTGAATTATAATGCCAATTCTGATTAACTTTGTTTTTTTATATTTAATATTGAACCTGTTTTTGCATAAAACCGGCCATTGTAGAATTTTGAGATATAGGTTCAAATTATTTTCTGTAGCTTTCATAAATACTGACATATCGTCAGCATAATTGCATAGTTTATGTTCTTTTTTCAGAACTTTAATGCCTTTAAGGTTACCTTCCTTTTTAAATGCTAAAGTTAGAAATTCTGCACTTAAGATGAAGAGAAACGGCGATATAGGATCGCCCTGTCTACAGCTCTTTGCAGAGGAAATGGTTCAGAAAGGTTCCCATTTAGTACTTTAGTATTATCCTTGAGCATGAATTTGTTTGGGACATACTGAACCATTTTGAGAAGTTTTACCAGTTTAATTTTTCTGATATGTCATGCAGTTTGTACGTTGTATTTGATAGTCAGGTCGGCCGCCAATTTTTGATGAGATTTCTAGATTTACCTAACCTAGGGAGACATGTTAGAATTTGGTATGCCTCTTAGAATTTGGTTAGGTAGTGCTCGTTGTTCATGACGATAGTTATTATAATCTACGAAGAAGTGTGCTATTTGTGGCCAGGATTTTTTGTAAAATTCTGAGCTATAACCATCCGGGCCTGAGGATTTATATTTCCCTAATGTCTTTAAGGCTGAGTCTAATTTTTTTTGCTAATAGCTTTTTCAAGTTCTATTTCTTCGGTATCAGTTAGTTGAGTAGGGGTTAAATCAGGATCTTCTTCTTGGATATCTAAATTTCTAGGGATACTGTATAACTTTGCCGATGACCTTTGCAGAAGACCATTCGGGCAAAATGTAATTTGTAAAGGCTGACTTGTCAAATAAAACCAGAGGAGAAAAAATGGGCTGACGCAATTAAACCATGTGCTACATGTAATTGGCATCTTTACTTATTTACATACCGTCAATTTAGAATTTGAAATTTGGAATTTCGATTATCGTCACTTTTTCTGACATATCTAGGCTAAATTTAGACAAGCAAGTTATATATGTGGTGATGGAAACAGAAGTATGCGGCAAAAAATATCACCTAACACAAAGTCTACATAATGTACAATCTGTGTGCATGTACTTTATTTTATATACCATATGGTTACAGAATACCTAGATTGTTTTTTCCTAAGATTACATAATTTGAATGAGATGAGTCCTATTTTCACGTTTCATAAATCAATTCACTTTTCTGATAATGAATTAACTTCGACTGCGCATGTAAAATAATTGGAAAGACTTATTCAAACGCTCGTCTTTTACAGAGAAACAGAGTTTTTTGTAAGTGTTGAGAATTGCAAATAAACAAAAGCTTATACGACTAAATTGATCAACCCTTTAAAAGCAACTATTTAGAATTTAATACAATCTCAGTACACTGATAAACAAACTTTCACAGAATCTAATGATCAAAAACAAGAAAAAAAACTTTTTGGTACCTTGTTATTGCAATTTACGCTAACCAATTTGTATTTTCGCTAACCAATTTGAGTAATGTCTGACAAATATAAAGGGCTCTTTAAATAAACTGAAACGACAACACTCAGCCAAATATTTCCAAGAAGTCGCTTTTTAGAGAAATGTTCTCAAATGTGCCATCCCATACATAAGGGTTATCTGATATATGGTCATGACTGTGAGTAAAAATGGTGGCAAAGGTGGCAATTACAGACCTCCCTCCCCCCTCTACTTATTTTATGACCACCTAGCCTTAGGTGGAATTAATGTGTGCCAATAGTGGTGGATTTAGACCTGGCAATTAAGCTAAGTCAACTTAACATGTTTAAATGATTAAGTAATATGTGCTGAATAGCTCCTAATTACAAATATATTTACATAGTTTGTGCGTCTAACAAACATCGGGATGGTGCTGTGATTAGCAAGTTGGGTTTATCGATTTTACAAATTAGTATTTCCCATATTCCCCAGATTCGAAAATCATACATACATACATGCACACATACACACATACACATACATACATACATACATACATACATACATACATACATACATACATATATACATACGCACATGCATGCATATTTACAAAATATATACATACACCCATATGCATATATACTTACATACATAGAATACGTACATACATATATACATAATACATACATACATGCACATACATACATACATACATAACTACATACATAACTACATACATACATACATACATTCATACATACATACATTCATACATACAAACATTCATACATACATACATACATACATACATACATACATACATAAATACGTACATACATACATCAAATATGTACATGCACATATACATACATACATACATACATACATACACAATATACAGTTAATAATGCTGTAGTTCAGTTCAGAATTGCCTCTTCTCACGAGTTTTGCTTAAAACTAATCAAAGCAAACCCAGACCTCCTAGAAACAGAACGAACCGCCTTTACAGCAATTGTGAATCGACATCTCTTCCCTACATGCCAATTGAATACTAGTAATCAATCCTAAAATGATTCCTGTTTGACATTGTCAAACATATGCTAGGTTCTTATAACATACTGATATTGAGTTCTACTCCAATAGACGAGTGGTCTTAGGCATGGTGTCCTGTATTCAAACACTGAAAGAGGTCTGATTACAATGTACGTCAGAACATCCTGCGGAGGGGTGAGGGGTGGGGGCTCTCAGGTACAGAGGGGGCGGGGGGCGCACCCTCATTACGTATTTCGCGGGGAGAGGGGTCTTTTTAAGAACTTCGCATGTCCGCGATTTTGTAAAAGAAGGGTACTTTTTTGTACCCAGGTACGAAGTATGGTTGGGGGGGGGGGGGGGGGGGGGAGGGGGCGCGGCGATGAAAATCCCCTTACGAAATATACGCGACTCTGATGTCAAGTGACTTCTGAAGTGACTGGGCTTCCGAGTCAACAATATTGAACACTTTCTTATGCATCTGATGTTGTTATTGTCTGAACTACCGAGTCTGCTGCCGCTAATCAGTCAGAGGATTATAAAATCTAAACTTAAAATACGTGTTCCCGTTCATCCAATGCAATGTCAGTGTTTTGACAGTGTTTTATTAATGGAAAAAGTCAGCGTATTTTTAAAAGAAGGGTGCTTTTTGGCCAGAAAGCAGTGCTTTAGTGGTATTTTTAAATTTTGATAACGAGGGTAAATACCTAAGAGCCCCCCCCCCCCCGGCAGAACATCTTAGTGTTGACCAGAGGTATAAATATAGTTGTATAAATGTGCATTTTAATTTACACTTATAGATTGGCTAGTCAATAATTCGAGGGATACTTTCAACATAGTGCAGGAAAACGTTTCAAAATATACAAATGAACGTAGTTATACAGTGATAGCATTTGGTTCGGACTAAGGATACTTTGGTATAAGCCAATGCAATATTGTGGTAAGCCAATGCAATAGTGGGACAGGCAAAATGGTGATGTTTGGTAGGCATATTGGTTTGACTTAGTATAGAATCTACAGTTAATAAGAAAACTACTAACCGACCACACTCAATATGAAATCCAAAAATATACAATGCACAATAAGAAGCAAGTTTCATAAAATGCAGAAGGAATAACCTTGATGTACTAATCTAAATGTGGATAGGGCTCACTATAATGATAAAACATACCTATATGATGTGTCAGTCCACGTGGTTTCTTTAAGTCGGTCCTATTCCAGAATATGGTGGCCTGGTGAACAGAAGTGTGTACAGGGTATGTCAGACAGACATCTTGACTTCTCTCTGAACCAGACTCAACACTTTGTGCCTATGCACTCTTTCGGTATATTTACGTCTATAGATCCAAGTGGATGTTGACATTTATGTTAACCCATATATGCTTACCAGTTTCACTCGAAATAGTCGTCAAGTTGTAAAATAAGTTCAATGATGGCATTGGAGTTATGAGTAATTTTACAAAATATTTGAAGAAAAGTTGCTCGAAATATTCTGAATAACAACCCTCCTTCAATTTTCTTTTCAAACTTGACTTTTGCCTGTAAGATTTCACGAAAATTATCATGCTGCTTTTGGCTGCTCTGAGAATTAATGAGTTAACAATCAATCCATTTATCACATACGTCAGCCATCCTACTGCCGTTGGCAGCTGGCCAGTCTACTTGGACAGTGAGTTTCTCAGACAGGCGCCTTGAATAAATAAACACCACAACCGTTCCGGTGAACCTTCTGAAATATGCGCTCGAACGTTTTAAATTTAGTAGTACTCCATAGTCTACGTGCTTACTGTTAGAAAGAGTGGGAAATGCTGCTGCCGCTGCTAATACTGCTGCTACTAATGATGATGATGAAGACATTAATAATAATAATAATAATAATAGTAGTAATAATAATGATAACAATAGTATCGATGATAATGGTAATAGTAATAATAACAATAATAATAATAATAATAAAAATTAATAATAATAATAATAATAATAATAATAATAATAATAATAATAATAATGATAATAATAATAATAATAATAATATTAATAATAATAGAAATATTATTATTTTTATTATGAATAAAAAAAAAAAAAAAAAAAAAAAAAATAATAATAATAATAATAATAATAATAATAATAATAATAGTAATAATAATACTTCAGCTTCTGCTGCTGCTGGAGTAATTAAATTCCTGCTACTTGCCTTAAGAGTCAAGCATTATTAAATATGTGCGTGTCTTTCAATTTCCATTTTTTGTGCTGAGTTCTGAAATTTGTTTTCTATGATTTGTGCATATGCTGTAAAGTTACCACTCTTTCCAATTATTTTTAAATTTTGTATTTGAATTTCATAGCACGTGTATTGCCAATGAATATCTCATTACATAACCAACTGGCTGGTCACAAATTGTTTGTATTATGGCAGAAAAAGTGACGATACACACATTTTTTCTTATTCCAAATCACAGTAACTGTAGGGGTATCTGAGTATGCCTGGCCTTACTAGATAAGTCAGGTGGATCATATTGATTGATCCATAACAGGTCTGCACCTGCATATCAAATATTACATGTATTGTTATGCATAGCACCAGCTATCTAGATAAAGTAGTAAGTGACGCGTTATTAATTATAAGCTGTATCAGCATGTCGAAATCAGAGCTGATGCATTAACATCATTGATTTGGGTTAGGGGTCCTATTCAAATCATTTAACCCATTCAGTTCGGTATTTGCTATAAAGCACCTTGCCTTTTTGCTTATTTTTGCTAATACATGTACATACGTTACCATAGGGATTAATATCGAGATAGCCTGCTGTGTGGGTCTGGTGCATCTAAGAGCCGATCGAGGGCCGCAAGTCAGAGGCTGTGAGATGCATCATACCTCCTGAGGCCTTGAGTTTTCCAACACTGCTGCCTGTCGGTATTTTAATGTCTTATAAAGGATGAAAAAAATATATTTTGATGTTCAAGTTTAGGGAAATGTGCCTTAAACTTGTAGAAACAAGGGATCTTTGAAAAAGTGTTTACAAATGCTTGTCATGACAATCCTTGAGTGCAACGAATGAGGCTAGAAAACACTTTGTTACAGTCCTAGTGGCACTGTGATGCAATAGCAAATAATGTCTACACAATACTATGGCAATATGCCATATTTTCTATGTCCAATTAATGGGAAAGGTGCATTTAATACATGATACAACGCCCTTAAAAAGTTGTTTACATATGATTGCCATGACAACAAGCGAGTGCAACGAACGATGGTAGAAACCCGAGTACAATATTGTATGCACAGTTTGTGAAAAGAATGTCTAGCTATTACTATGGCAACATGATATGATACAAAATCATGTTTAAAGGAATCGCAGTTCCAGAAGTACACTTGACAGAAATGCTAGGCATGAACGAGTTAAGTGAGTCATGGGTGGGTCGGTAGGTGCAAAACTAGGGTAAATTAAGTCAGAGTTCATAACTTTATATTCATCATTATATTTTTGTTAATTAGTTGAAATAGATGTTGCAAAATTTACATAATTTGGCAATCTATCGGCTGTTGTATTCAAAGTACTAAACGTACAACTCTCTCGTTTTACATAAGGTACGTTCTCACTCGTGTATTCATTGCCGAAAGTGAAATAACCTGTGCCAAGAAGCACAGTTTACCTTAGCAACCATATCTGTGTACTTATATAAAAGGTTCCTCGCCGCCTGAATAATAACAATGGGTGCATCGTTAACGCAACAAAACTCTAAAGGAAGAGTATGTGAGTGAATCATCGCCATTTAATCAATACTTATCTGAATACTGGTAGAAGAAGACGCATTTGTTTTAGAAACTCTCACCCACTGCTATATCACCTATTGAGAATACATAGACAAAATGCAGCAGTCCCTTTTGAGTATTTGTACTTGTATGTTTAATGACTGTAGATATAAACATTCACAAAATCAAACGTAATACGGATTTATTCAATACAAACAATTTAATATACTAAAAGCAAAAAAGAACAGCATCAAGAGGTTATGTTTAAACCCAAACATAAAGAATTACGGATTCCTAATGTGGCTGTATTGTCAACTAAGTTAGGAAACTCATAACCTAACTATTGTAAAATATTGAGCATTTTAGTAGCTTTCAAAAAAAGCAAGATGGTGTATATTTAAAACGTAAGTTGCTTACCATTTGTGCCAAAGAGTCATAGGGTGGTAATGACAGATTTCACATATAGAACTCAAATATACCTGCAGTTTTTTTACAAATATTTGGATGAAATCAAAATGCATACTGGGAGTGGTTGGTAACTTTTAACGTATATAAATATCTGTGAGGAACATGCATAAATCAAAATATATTAATGAGGGTTTTGACATTGTTGGTCTATTAAAAGTTGTCAGTAAACAAAATGATTTTGATAAATGAAAAATCAACCTCATAGTTACTACTACTATTATTATTATTATTATTATTATTATTATTATTATTATTATTATTATTATTATTAAATTTGATTATTATCATCTTCATCATCACCATCATTATTATAATCATAATTATTATTATTATTATCAATATTATTATTATTATTATTAGTATCATTATTATTATTATTATTATCATTATTATTATTATTATTACTATTATTATTATAAGTATTATTATTATTATTATTATTATTATTATTATCATTATCATTAGCAGTAGTAGTAGTAGTAGTAGTAGTAGTAGTAGTATTTTTATTATCATAAATTTTTTTGGTAGACAATTTTTTTGCCTAAAGGACACTATTTGTGTCCTATGAATTAAGGTACCTAAACATACAACAAGGTATATTCTATCCATGAGTTATGATTACAATGGTTATGTTTGTGTTTTTGTTATATTTTCTAGGATTCCTATGGTGACATTATGGTAAAGGAAATAGGTTCGACCCAAACAAAGGTCAAGCCGTTCCAGGCCGAACTAGAAGTGGATGAAAAAGAGGGTAAAAAAGGGGATGACTGGAAGGGGGCTGAGGAGGCACTTTCATTTCAATCAAGAGTCCACAGCTTCCTGGATGACGTCTCCATAGTTGGTCTAAAGTACTGCGCTGATGGAAAAAGGGGTTGGTTTAAAAGGCTCATCTGGCTCGCACTGGTTCTGACCGGATTCTGCTTCATGACTTACCAGATCGTTGACCGTATTCAGTACTTCTTGACGTACCCCAAAACTGTTGCTGTGAGTGTCAATTTCAACAACTCGCTGCTTTTCCCCATCGTGACAATCTGCAATGAAAACAAATTCAGCAAACGGAAGGCAATGCGACACGGTAAGACAATATTCAGCCCATGCTTGCTTCGAGATCTCATTAACAATTGTTGACTGAACCTCTTGAATTGTCACAACTAATTTTGAAATCAAAAAGGAATTCACCTGGGTTTGAATCCCAACCAAGGCATAAGAGAGAGTTTACTATGGCTTGAGGTTAGGGTACTTTGGTTTCCCCAACACTTACAACAAGTCAAGACTAAGATGCAATATAGGCAGAAAAAAGATGACGGAAAATCAAAATTCCATGTACTGTAGAACACACAATGTTAGCGTCTGTTTATATATAGCGTACATAGCGTGTGGTTCCGCTACGCTATATATAAAAACGCTGTCCTTTTTTGTTACTGTACTGGCGCTGTCAGCGGCGGCTACCGTCGTTAACATAAAGATACGCTATGATGCAAAATTCCCCAATTCGCTATATTTGGGACACGCGTCATATATGTGTTCTACAGTAGTTGATGAAATTACCTCCATATGCTTGTATTCATAATGTATAAGCAATGATTAATAGCAAATTGACTGTTAGTCAGGGCTATATGGTATTTATCAAATACCTCGCGCCGAGGGCAATGTCAAAACTGTGGAAGAAGTACTTAACATCAGGATATAATATTCAAATAAATGAAAGAAGTATCCACTGTGGCCTAGTGGCTTTGATGCCAGACTCTCAAGTCTGAGTTTGCAGGTTCTAGTCTCAGCTGGATTCCCATGAGCAAGTTGGAGTGATTGCTAAATAACTAAGCGGCATTGTGGTAGGCTGTGTTTGGTTCTTTTGCAACTGAAAAATCACTCATGAATTACTTGTGAAGAGAAGGGAATTTCCTCCAGCATTTCTATCTCATCGTGGTATAACCTAAGCTGCTGAAAGCGACATAAAAACATTCCATCCTGCAATTATAGCATAAGAATGGACCATTCTCTTTCAAGGATACATTTAATGCAACAATAGCAAAAGATATCCCCCAGCAATTGTTTGATAATGCGTTGATTTGTTTATCCTTTTGTTTTGTTTATTGCAGGTGTGCTACCTCTTATCAAAGCGATGGTACCTCCATTCCCTGTGATGCACTTCACGCCTGATGAAGAAGTGATCAAAAACTACAACATCACAGACTGGTTGGCCCTATCTACCAAAATTGTTCCTGATAAAGAGGAAATGCTTGTTGAGGTAAATCTCTCTTGATTTGTAACCTAGAAACATATTACTGTACGTTTCCCTAGGCGTCTAATGTCAGCTGACATTGGTTCATTATTAAAATAAAGCTCTATGATGCAGCTTCTAGAGTAGTTGAGTACCAAATGTAACTCTCTAAGTCTTGAGTGTTGCCATTTAGCGCTATTATTATCACACTGTTCTG
>CAWWDR010000699.1:25000-26327 GCA_963942565.1 Maea johnstoni | reverse complement strand
TTTTTCTTTTTATGGACATTGCATTAGGAAATGTCGCACGTTACTGGACACAGTCTCCCTGCCCTGATGGGAAAAATCGGAAATATATATGTTATGGTGTATAAAACACTAATTGCACATCATAGCATGCCAACACGGCATACGTTTGGGAGATGGCAGGAAGTAATAAAGATGGATTTAGGTATGAAAGTCGCCGTTTCAAGTGAGAAATCCTTGCCGTTCTTCGTGCAGACAACTTAGGATACTGTATTTTATCAAACCATATTCTCGACCGATGTATTGCGCTTTTTTTTTTGGTGTTTAAAACACTAATTGCGTAAACACGCTGACAAAATAAGTCATACTTAGAAATAGTTCCTGCTTCGAAATTTACAATAACCCAATAGTTTGTGGTAAAACTTGGTATTGGAAAAACATATCAGGTATTTTGTCCACAGTGCTAAAAGTAATTGTCGGACAACACAATACAAGGAGATATGCACAAATATAGAACTCTTACCTAAGAATAAAAAAGACGACTAAAACAAACAAACACTTTGCACATGTTTTTGGGGCCTGCCTGGGCATGCCCGAAAGTTGCAAGCCACTCAGGGTCAGACCGTGGTTCTTGCCAGGTGCTGCGGTCTATTCCAGCAATTACAACAGGCTTAACGCGAAACAGCCTCGAAATGGCAGAAAAAGTGACGAAAAAACAAAATTACGAATTACAAATACAGTCGCAACAGGCTTACTACGAAACAGCCTCGAAATGGCAGAAAACGTGACGAAAAAACAAAATTACGAATTACAAATACAGTCGCAACAGGCTTAACACGAAACAGCCTCGAAATGGCAGAAAAGGTGACGAAAAAACAAAATTACGAATTACAAATACAGTCGCAACAGGCTTAAAACGAAACAGCCTCGAAATGGCAGAAAAAGTGACGAAGAAACAAAACTACGAATTACAAATACAGTCGCAACAGGCTTAACACGAAACAGCCTCGTAATGGCAGAAAAAGTGACGAAAAAACAAAATTACAAATTACTAATACTGTCGCAACAGGCTTAACACGAAACAGCCTCGAAATGGCAGAAAAAGTGACGAAAAAACAAAATTACAAATTACAAATACAGTCGCAACAGGCTAAACTCGAAACAGCCTCAATATGGCAGAAAAGGTGAAGAAAAAACAAAATTCAAAATTTCGAACTAAGTCCCAACAGGCTAAACTCGAAATAGCCTCAATATGGCAGAAAAAGTGACGAAAATCAAAAATTCTAAATTACGAATAAAGTCGCAAACGCGTGGAGACTTCATTCGCGGAAATTTGGAGACTTCATTCGCG
>CAWWDR010000699.1:5000-7500 GCA_963942565.1 Maea johnstoni | reverse complement strand
TCGCCTGAATCTTGGAGACTTCATTCGAAGCTGCAATACTTAGTAAATTTTCGCCTGAATCTTGGAGACTTCATTCGAATCTGTTATACTTTGTAAATTTTCGCCTGAATCTTGGAGACTTCATTCGAAGCTGTTATACTTTGTAAATTTTCGCCTGAATCTTGGAGACTTCATTCGAAGCTGTAATACTTTGTAAATTTTCGCCTGAATCTTGGAGACTTCATTCGAGGCTGTCAATTTTCGTCTTTTTCTGCTCTGCCAAAGATCAAGTTGTGTGGCTTGACTCAAGTCTTCTATTTCTGCTCTGCCGTCTAATTCTGCCCTGCCGCCTATTTCTGCTCTGCCAAAGAACAAGTTGTTTGGCTTGACTCAATGATTGTCCAATCCGCCATATGGAGGATTGTCCAATCCTCCAAATGGCGGATTGTCCAATCCTCCAAATGGCGGATTCCAGAATCTGCGAGATGATCGATTTTGGAAGTGATTTTTTTAAAGTTCCCATATGGAAGGGCTAGTTATACAATTATATAATTATTATTTTTGGCAAGCTCTTTATTTGTGGCTACCGCTTTTACGCATTATGTCTAGGGTCTGATGAAAGAAAACACTTAAAATCTTGATTAGATAATTCTTAAAACATTCAATAAAGTTTAAAAAACAAAAAAAAAAAGGTAAAAAACATTATGTAGTTCCGATTTCCCTCAACAGGGGGAGACTGCGTCCAGTAAAGTCATGGAGACTTCATTCGAGATTATGGGCTGTAATCGCGAATGAAGTCTCCATGACGTTACTGTACGCAGTCTCCACCTGGTGGGAGAAATCGGAACTATTTTTTTTCTTGATTTTTTTCTTTTTATGGACATTGCATTAGGAAATGTCGCACGTTACTGGACACAGTCTCCCTGCCCTGATGGGAAAAATCGGAAATATATATGTTATGGTGTATAAAACACTAATTGCACATCATAGCATGCCAACACGGCATACGTTTGGGAGATGGCAGGAAGTAATAAAGATGGATTTAGGTATGAAAGTCGCCGTTTCAAGTGAGAAATCCTTGCCGTTCTTCGTGCAGACAACTTAGGATACTGTATTTTATCAAACCATATTCTCGACCGATGTATTGCGCTTTTTTTTTTGGTGTTTAAAACACTAATTGCGTAAACACGCTGACAAAATAAGTCATACTTAGAAATAGTTCCTGCTTCGAAATTTACAATAACCCAATAGTTTGTGGTAAAACTTGGTATTGGAAAAACATATCAGGTATTTTGTCCACAGTGCTAAAAGTAATTGTCGGACAACACAATACAAGGAGATATGCACAAATATAGAACTCTTACCTAAGAATAAAAAAGACGACTAAAACAAACAAACACTTTGCACATGTTTTTGGGGCCTGCCTGGGCATGCCCGAAAGTTGCAAGCCACTCAGGGTCAGACCGTGGTTCTTGCCAGGTGCTGCGGTCTATTCCAGCAATTACAACAGGCTTAACGCGAAACAGCCTCGAAATGGCAGAAAAAGTGACGAAAAAACAAAATTACGAATTACAAATACAGTCGCAACAGGCTTACTACGAAACAGCCTCGAAATGGCAGAAAACGTGACGAAAAAACAAAATTACGAATTACAAATACAGTCGCAACAGGCTTAACACGAAACAGCCTCGAAATGGCAGAAAAGGTGACGAAAAAACAAAATTACGAATTACAAATACAGTCGCAACAGGCTTAAAACGAAACAGCCTCGAAATGGCAGAAAAAGTGACGAAGAAACAAAACTACGAATTACAAATACAGTCGCAACAGGCTTAACACGAAACAGCCTCGTAATGGCAGAAAAAGTGACGAAAAAACAAAATTACAAATTACTAATACTGTCGCAACAGGCTTAACACGAAACAGCCTCGAAATGGCAGAAAAAGTGACGAAAAAACAAAATTACAAATTACAAATACAGTCGCAACAGGCTAAACTCGAAACAGCCTCAATATGGCAGAAAAGGTGAAGAAAAAACAAAATTCAAAATTTCGAACTAAGTCCCAACAGGCTAAACTCGAAATAGCCTCAATATGGCAGAAAAAGTGACGAAAATCAAAAATTCTAAATTACGAATAAAGTCGCAAACGCGTGGAGACTTCATTCGCGGAAATTTGGAGACTTCATTCGCGGAAATCTGGAGACTTCATTCGGGCAATTTTGGAGACTTCATTCGAGCAAATTTGGAGACTTCATTCGAGCAAATTTGGAGACTTCAAAAACGTAATTTTGGAGGTTTTATTCGCGAAATATAAACGTTTTAAATATTTTCCCATACGCGGACAGAGAAGCGAATTTGAATTGACGAATTATTTGGAGACTTTATTCGCAATAACAATATGAATTCCTTCGCGCAAATTTTTGGAGACTTCATTCGAGCAAATTTGGAGACTTCATTCGCGCAAATTTGGAGACTTCATTCGAAAAATATGCAATTTTCCAATGTTGTCTCTTACGCGAA
>CAWWDR010000697.1:0-16803 GCA_963942565.1 Maea johnstoni | reverse complement strand
GAGAGAGAGAGAGAGAGAGAGAGAATGTGTCAGAGAACGCGTCAGAGAAAATGATAGACAGAACTATAAAGGGACCATTAGCCAACTCTCAGCACAAACTGCTGGTGGCTGTCTCTTTGGGGATCTGTCTGGCTTTACATAAGGCTTGGCTGCTTTCATCCTGCATAAGTCAGTTCTAAAACATTTCCTCTAGCTCCCCGCTGAATCACTGTGTACCACACGAACTTGGCCCTGAACATGAATAAAATAGAAATGGCCCACCACATTTGATGTTGTTTGCAAACAATGGGTTGACACATGAAAGACTTTGAAATTCTGCCCAGGATTCTGTGAACCAGATTTCTTTTGAGTTGTTTTTTTTTGGGGGGGGGGGGGGGGGGGGGGGAGGTATATAGGGCAAATTTCTTGTTGCTTAGGAAAACGGGAAATGATATTTTAATCATTGAAAAAATTGGCTGCAGATTATTACAATAGCCAGAAAGTGCTAATAATAAACCTATATTCGATGCATTCGCATTATCAAGTTGGCCATAATCTGGCCATAATAATTCCTAGGAAAATCGTAGGATTTCCCAAGAAGTCTGTGAAGATTGCAGCATTATAACAACCCTTGCCAAATAAAGCTGGGAATATATACAAAGGAATTCCTAGGATTATCCTAGGAGAATTCCAGGATACCTAGCAAGTTTGCACTGGAATAAATACTAAGGAAATCCTAGTAATGTCCTAGGAGAATCCCAGGATTTCTTAGGAAGTCTGCGCTTGGAATATATACAAAGGAATTCCTAGGATTATCCTAGGAAATTGCCAGGACTTCCTAGGAAGTCTGCGCTAAATTGGGAATAGCAAGAATCTATTTGAAAAAAGCTCTAATTTAGTGTATATGAAGTACCACTGTGCAGAGTTTCAGCCTCAGTCATCACCCCTTGATGCTTGATTGCAGCAATATAACAACCCTTTTCCAAATAAAGCTGGGAATATATACAAAGCAATTCCTAAGATTATCCTAAAAATGGGAAAATACCAGGATTTCCTAGGAAGTCTGAGCTACATTGGGAATAGCAAGAATCGATTTGAAAAAGCTCTAGATAATTGAGTACATAATTAAGTACTGACAGTGCAGAGTTTCTGACTCAGTTATTATCACCTCTTGACGCTTGATTGCGGGAGCAAAGTTTGGTCGGCGGCGGCCATTTTGTTGTGTGCGTCAGACGGAGGAGGCTGATTCTATTTCTTATTTACGGCCCGCGTCGTTAGCCGTTGCAACTGGCGGCCACCTGTTGGTGTGGCTGCGGCGTACAGATTTTCAAAGGGAGACGAACAGACAGGCGGGCAGTGCTGCATGATGCACCCGCTACTAGACTTTGCTGCCGCGATATTGATTATTTGGCCGTAGATGAAAAGAGCTGGCAGACATCGGGTGATATTAGAACAGACAATCTTGCGGGGGGACTCCGTACAATTCTACCTTGAATACCCCCCCCTTGCCGTCTCAAGTGTCCTTTAAAGTTAGGCGGAATATTCACGATTCCGCAAGGTCAGACCATAATAGCAGTAAACCCTCAACTTAGTAACTTAGTAACACTGTAAAGATATCAGGCAGAGAACTTATATGTCAATTCTCGCAGCCTAACTAGGCTAGAATTTTTTTCTCACGTTACCTTTAAAGTTAGACGGAATATTCATTATCCCGCAGCAAGGTCAGATAATAATAGCACTAATCCTCAACTTAGTAACTTAGTAACACTGTAAAAAAGTAGACTACTTGCATGTCAATTCTTGCAGCTAAACCATACTAGAATTTCTTTTTTTTACCAAAGCAAGTTTCGAATGATACTGACTATTTGTTATATGAGCATTTTGTTACTAATCAGCATAATCATTTCTATTACTAGGGTTGGGAATCGGTGGCAATTTCATGATCGATAATCAGTTACAGCCAACCGATCGATTATCGATCATAATCAGTTCATCGCACTTTTGCAGTAATTGGGTACTAGAGGTCTTAGAGCCTAATAATAAGTGATAGTCTATGACAATTACTTGCTATTAGCACTTACCTTAACTTCGTTTTGAAGTGTTTTGGGGGCTTAGTTTCATAGCAAGAAAGCTGACAACATGTCTGTCATTTAGTTCTATATTTTGCCACTAGGTGTCACCTTTTCCAATTATTATCGATTGCCAGTTTTGAAATCGATTGATCAGAATCAGAGAGGTCAATGATTGATTAGCGATTATAATCGATGATCGTCCCAACACTATCTACTACAGTTTTTGATCAAGTTAGTAACTAAGTAACACTGTAAGAAACAGTCAGGCAGACTTCTTACATGTCAATCCTTGCAGCTAAACCATGCTAGAATTTTTTTTGTACCAAAGCATAATCCTTTCTATTACAGTGTTTGATCAACTTAGTAACTATGTATTAACACTGTGAAAAAAAGTCAGGCAGACTTCTTACATGTCAATCCTTGTAGCTAAACCATACTAGAATATATTTTTTTTCTACCAAAGCAAGTTTCGAATGATGCTGAATATTGGTTATTTGAGCATTTTGTTACTAATCAGCAAAATCATTTCTATTACAGTTTTTGATCAACTTAGTAACTAAGTAACACTGTAAAAAAAAAGTCAGGCAGACATTTTACATGTCAATCCTTGTAGGTAAACCATACTAGAATCTTTTTTGTACCTAAGCAAGTTTCGCATGATGCTGAATATTTGTTATATGAGCATTCTTTTACAAATTAGCATAATCATTTCTATTACAGTTTTTGATCAACTTAGTAACTATAAGTAACACTGTAACAAATGTCAGACAGACTTCTTATACATGTACATGTCAATCCTTGTAGCTTAACCATACTAGAATTTGTTTGTACCAAAGCAAGTTTCGCATGATGCTGAATATTTGTTATATGAGCATTCTTTTACAAATTAGCACAATCATTTCTATTACAGTTTAAGATCAACTTAGCAACTTAGTAACACTGTGAATAAAGTCAGGCAGACTACTTACAAGTCAATTCTTGAGGCCAATCAGACTAGAACTTTTGTATCAAAGTAACTTTAAAGTGATACTGAATTATGAAAATTTCTGTTATTTTTTTAACCACTACACGCCTCTAGCATCTAATAACTTAAGCCTTATTGAGATATCTTTACAACAACAACTCTTTTGGAACTATTCAACAGAGAAGGGTATATTAGAACCATAATTTTCCTTCAAATATCATGTGCAATTATGATTGGTTCCATTATATATATTTATTTTCTAATATTGTTCTTAGATCACTACAAGTAATATACCTTTTCTTATTATAAACCGACATCCTTTATTCATATGCTTGGTAATTTATATTGCCATAATAAATAGTTATTATGATTATTCCTTATTTATTTTCAAACATAGTTTTGAGATCACAAGTATATACCTTTTCTTTTTCTACAACAACATCCTTTATTCATGTTTGTGAGCTAGGTAATTTGTATCGCCATAAATAGTAATGGCCTTCTTTGCCCTGCTGTGTTTACAAAAACACACATTTCGGTGTAATTCCAAGAATATATCACATGCCTTTTGCCTCGCCTGTCCACAGATACTTAACTCTTACTGGCTGTAATCTAAACCGACATCAAGCTGTCGTAATGGCTGTAAAATGGCCCAAAACCCTACGAGTTTATTGGTCGAGTCTGGCATAAAGAGCTGTGTCAAGCACACAGACTCGTTGTCGCGCGAAGGCCTCTGTCTGTTCCGTAGCATAAAACTTCTAGGTAATGGCCGCAGTGGGCCCGTGCGCGAGGACGCACACGTGTGCAATGCAGACGACGATGGTTATGAATTTTGATGGCGAAATTGTTATATTTTCATTAACGACAGCCTTCCACTGCTTAGCATGACATAACAGGGATTTTACGGGTCCACATTGTGCGTGCTGGTGAAACAATCAGATAGGTTTTAACCCTTATGCTGCTGGTGGTGGCTAATTTCGCCAATATACAAAATGATGCGAAGAACCTTTAAAATGACTGAAACTATGGCACATGGCCGGGTACTCATCTGAGAGAACACAGCGGGAGCTTTCCAATGAATACCAACATGATAGGGTTTAGATGGTTTTCAAAAATCTTTGCATCCCTACAAGTGCTTGAACAAAGGTAGCCTCAGCATTGGGAGGGTTAATACACCAAAGTTGCACAGGCTGTGTTCCAGACATACAAACTTGTCAAGTATAGGAACCGCTTGGCATTCATGGTGCTGGAATATTGTGTTTACTGTTAGTTGTAGACTAGGCCGAATTATGAGGCCTTTGTTGTTGTTTTTTGCAGTAATACAAAGTGCTGCTAAATCCAGGTTCTGAATCTATTTATGGTTTTGTTGCCAAGCAATGGAAGTGCTCACCATGGCAACCAGCCAATGAAACACCCACCTGTTGTTGCCATGCCAACAGGTTGTAAAATGTATATACTTTCCAGTTCAGCCATTTTCATAGGTTGTTCATGTGTTTTCAATATCGAAAAATAAATAAATGGGTGAATTTTCTGTTTTAGTATGTTGGCATTCAATAGGAATCGTAAATCAAGGAAATAGGTGCTTCGTGAAGTGTATTGATTGAGTTACTAAGCTAATGAGAAGGGTGTTCCTGTTTTTTTTTAGTAACGAAAACAAAAGTAAATACTTTTTTAGATAAATTTTCTGTTTAGTGTATGGACATTCAAGAGAAATCTTATTTCAGGATTAAGGGTGTTTCATGAATGTATTTCCCATTCATCTTTGCTAATGTAATCAGGATATTTTGAAGTCTCATCTTTATTATTGATGGTTACCATTTAATTGACTACTTCGCTTCCATTACTCATAGCTGCCTATTGAAATGCACTAATACATTCACTTCCTTGTATTACATGTTCAAAATAATTAATGGATTCTTCATATTCACATCGTATTTTCTATTTTTTCAGGCTACCATAGGAATAGACTTCCTCTCAAAAACAATGTACCTAGAAGATAGAACGGTAAGTGACTTTTTTATATTGAGCATATTTAGGATCTACTTTCCTAAATCTTCTGACTCCTAACCCTTATGCTGCTGCTGGTTAATTTTGCCAATACAAAATGATGCAAAAAACCTGAAAAATGACTGAAACCCTGGCACATGGGTACTCATATGAGTGTACTCAGTGAGAGCTATCCAATGAGTACCGACATGAAAGGGTTCGAATGGTTTTCAAAAATCTTTGCTTCCTTGTGCTTTGGACAAAAGTAGCCTCAGCATTAACAGGGTTAACAGAAATGCCTTCAAAGAACATACTTCCCTTTAGTTATCAAGTTACCTTTTGATTATTTTTATGATGGTTCTTTAACCCATTTATTCCGGAATTTTAAGTAGATAAGTAGCTTAATCTGGACGGGCAGATATTTTGAAATTGCTGTTTTGAACAGGCATTTTTGAAATCCTGGCTAAGACCCTGTATCTGATGCAGAAATGTTGATTAAGATTTAACCCACAATTCTCCTTCAATTATTTTGTGGATTTATTTTAAATTACAAAGTACAACGTATTGCCAATGTCGCTTAGCAATACTGAAAAAAACAGTCTATATAGTAAAACCTGTCATTGTGAACACCCTGGAGATGTAAACACCTCCTAATGTGAACGCTTTTTCCTGGTCCCATTTGTATCTCTTGCATAAATCATGAAAATATCTCTGAAATGTGAACAACTCCTAATGTGAACACTTATTCCCGGTCCCATTTGTATCTCTTGCATTATGAAAAGATCTCTGAAATGTGAACATTTTCCCAATTTTAAAACCTTTTCCCGGTCCCATTTGTATCTATTACATTGAGAAAATACCTCTGGGATGTGAACACCCCCCTGATGTGAACATTTTTTCCCGGTCCCATTTGTATCTCTTGCATTATGGAAAGATCTCTGAAATGTGAACATTTTCCCAATTTTAAAACCTTTTCCCGGTCCCATTTGTATCTATTACATTATGAAAAAACGTCTGAAATATGAACACCCCCTGATGTTAACACTTTCGCGGTCCCATTTGTATCTATTACATTATGAAAAAACCTCTGAAATATGAACACCCCCCTGATGTGAACACTTATTCCCGGTCCCATTTGTATCTATTACATTATGAAAAGACCTCTGAAATATGAACACCCCCCTAATGTGAACACTTTTTCCAGGTCCCATTTGTATCTTTCACATTGAGAAAATATCTCTAGGATGTGAACACCCCCTGATGTTAACACTTTTTCCCAGTCCCATATGTATCTTTTACATTATGAAAAGACCTTTGAAATATAAACACCATTGAAAAAATATTTCTGGGATGTGAACACCCCCTGATGTGAACCTGTTACCCTGGTCCCAAGGTGGCCACATCTCAGAGCTTTCCGTAGTTTCCCCGATGACATTTTTTTCTGTGGCCGTATTCTCTCGCCGCCGATGTGTGTGTACTCACTCTATATTCCTGCCACACTTTTGTCTCAAGATTGCCCTGTGATATTGTCAGCCACCTCCTTTGCATCTGAACGCAAATTGTTGCCCGGAGCCGACCACAAATACAGACTCGGCCCATAAACATTCGGCAGGGCCAGTGGGCGAGAGTCGTCATGGCAACCGTCGGGCGAAAATGCATAGTAGAAGCACTTGCACACAATGTTGGGAGGAAAGAGGGGGGATAAAATACATTGACCCACAAAATACAGACTGCTGAATCTTTTACGAGGGTACTGTAATGCGTCCTGCTGTACGTCCAACAGGTATCCTATGTGTGTGTAGTACCTTAGATGAATAAAAGAATGGATATGTAGCGAGACCAATTACTATATGCGCTATATAGTGAAGAAATATAATGAGGGTACAGTAATACGTCCTGCTGCACGTCCAACAGGTATCCTGTGTGCAGAACCTTAGATGAATAAAAGAATGGATATGTAGCGAGACCAATTACTATATGCGCTATATAGTGAAGAAATATAATGAGGGTACAGCAATACGTCCTGCTGTACGTCCAACAGGTATCCTGTGTGTAGTACCTTAGACGAATAAAAGAATGGATATGTAGCGAGACCAATTACTATATGCGCTATATAGTGAAGAAATATAATGAGGGTACAGTAATACGTCCTGCTGCACGTCCAACAGGTATCCTGTGTGCAGAACCTTAGATGAATAAAAGAATGGATATGTAGCAGAGACCAATTACTATATGTGCTATATAGTGAAGAAATATAATGAGGGTACTGCAATACATCCTGCTGCACGTCCAACAGGTATCCTGTGTGCAGAACCTTAGATGAATAAAAGAATGGATTTGTGGCTAGAGACCAATTATTATATGCGATATAGTGAAGACCTAGCTATCCCAACGGGTATCTGGCCTCAGTGAATGCCTAGCAGACGAAGACCAATAAGGGCTCTCGTATCATTTACAAATACCGAGAAAGCTGCGCATCAACATGCGCAGAATGTAATTTTCGGGCTATTCACCGCATCCTGGTTGTTTAGGTTGACCGGCTGGTTTCATATCCGCTTGTTTTTTTTCATCTAAGGCAGTTCTCAGTAATTCTGGCCACACATAAGCTTCTTTTCACTGTAAACTTCCTCTAATGGAAATTGCAGCCAAAATGTTTATCTATGCATAGTACATAATCTGTCTTTCTTGTGCATTCAATTAATCAGGGTCGTAGTGGATGTCATATGGACACTCAAACCCTAAAATAATCATCCGTCAGGACACGCTAAAGAATTTATGGGAATTTCTTATTTCTTATGTCATTTCCAAAGGAAATAGTTGAATATTTTCTGCTAAATAATATTCCTGTGGCATAATATAGGGATATTATACCTTTTCTTAATCAATATATACCTGTTTATATGATAGCTATCTGAATACCATCTGGTCTCCCTTGAAGAAATGGATGCCAAAACCTTTTACAGTTGCCATATTTTTTGGCTCTAAGTTTCTAAATCCTGGCTAAGTCCCTGCTCCCAGTGCGAGGGGGCATTAACCCTTCCAATGCTGAGGCTACTTTCGTCCAAAGCAGCACAAGGGTGCAAAGATTTTTGAAAACTATCTAAACCCTGACATGTTAGTATTTATTGGATAGCTCTGGCGGCGTAATCTTAGATGAGTACCCATTTTCAGGGTTTCAGTCTTTTTTTTAGGTTTTTTGCATCATTTTGTATTTGCCAAGTTAGCCACACGCAGCATAAGGGTGTTAATAAGGGCCAGATATAGCGCTGTCTTGTCCCAGCATACAAAAAGCCTGCTCACAGGGCTTCGTAACGAGAGGACATAACCGACACCCATCCGCCATCTTGTAAATGAGGGCCGTAAATTGCCAGTGTGTTTGGAGTAGTAGCATTTCCATTTCTTGAGGGATTTGGGAAGGTATCCCTCTACGACAGCGATGCCCATCAAATTAACTGTCTCAGTGTGTTTCCTGAAAACAGCTTCACCTAGGAACACAAATGCTTTGGTTTTGATGCGAATGCTTCTCTGCCCTTATTTGGCCTGACAGTTTTAGACTTGATTTATTGTCAAGATCTTATTCAACAGAACTTACAAGGCCCGGGGGTGACAAGTGGCCTGGGTGGTAGGGGTGATCTCCGTAGGTCCTCCCTCGGGAGTTGACCCCATGGGAAAAATGCGGTTGCGGATCTCGAACAAACAAACAAACAAAAAAGAGCCTTTGGAATTTGGGGCATGTAAATCTAGATATTTTGAATTTTGTTCATCGCCACAGGGCTGGACATTAAGGGCTGCCCAACTGCACCGGGAAGGTCAAAAGTTTCAAAATGGCTGAAGGACAGGTAAAATTCAGAGTTTGCCTGCCCTACATGGCAGGTAAGATTTCATCATATAACTTCAGAGATTCTTTAACGCAAGGGAAATCCAATATTTTTTCAACAGTACAGTTAAAGCTATAGCAGGAAAACAGTTCTTAACTGGTACAAGTAAAGTACATATAGAAAAGTCACTTTCATGTTCATTCTATCACACCTTTTGCAGGGCAGGTCAAAATTGTGTCTGGCATGTAGAATTAAAGTTTACAGGTCGAGACGACACCCGTCAAATAAATCTTAAGGTATACAAATGGTTTAGGGTATAAATGGGTTAATCGTAATGTCGGAAAAAATGCATCTTTGAAGGATTATGAAAAGAACGCCACTGGAAGCCATCTTGATCCTGGTATCTTGTCCAGGCCGCAGGCAGGGTCTTGGCTCTCTTTGAAAGAAGGTAGAAAAATTGGCAGCGAGGTTTCTCCTTTTCTCCTCTGATAGAGGAGATTTGCTCCCGCCGCTGATGAGATCCAGATTGCGTCCCAGACAAAAAGACGCCACGCCATTTTGTCTAAGCCTCTCGGCTGACAGATGAGAAATGACGATTGGGGAATAATCCCATTACAGCGTACCTGTTCTCGTCTGCAGAGAAGTGCCGTGTCCCTTAACCCATTAATACTTAAGCGTTCCTCCAGAAATAGTCGTCTGCATCTAAGATCCTTTTGACCATAACTTTGATTCAAGAAAAATTTTACAAAATATTTGAAGAAGAGTTGTTAGTAATGGTCCGATCACCATTTCTCCTTCAAATATTTTGCCAATGACGCTTCAGCTTGAAAGATTTTGTCAAAATTGTCCGGCTGTGAGCATTAATGGGTTAAGGAGTTCCCCGATCCCAGAGACAATGAATAAATTTGATGAAAACCCTGGCGTTATTGCTGCCTAGCTCGCCGGCCCCTTATAAGGTCATAGTACACTAATCGTGTGGAGTGGCTAATGTGAGTGCTATTATATAATGCGCCTTGACAGTCTCGCAGGCGCTTACCACCTTTTTCCTATACCAGATCCGTGTCGAGGCGATCATAACTGTTTATCAATGCCAGAGCCCGAAATGGACATGGCTTAACCCTTCTGAGGCTGAGGCTACTTTCCTCCAATACAATGCGCAAGAAGTAAAATATCATGAAAATCATCCTAACCAGGTCATGTGGGTATTCATAGGAAAACTCTCGCTGAGTACTTTCAGATGAGTACCCATGTGCCAGGGTTTCAAAATGCTTGCTTGGTGTCATTCCTGTATTGCCTTCTAGAATAATGACATCCCTATAAGCAATATTCAATTATGATTAGTAAATTGAATGAATTTCTGAAAAAGTAAACCAGTTGGTTTTGATGGCAGGGCAGTTCTCGATACATTTGGTTTTGATGGCAGGGCAGTACTAGCACTCTCTAGCAGTCATCAGGGTGGGGGCTGGGTAGTTGCAGACCTTCAGCGTACGATCCCAAATATTATTATACATACCTTTAGTTATGGACTCCAAATGAAGGTGCCTGGACCTAAACTTTAAAAGACTACTGAGTGGAAAAATTATATTTTTCAAAACTTTTTTGTATGACTTAAACACATATAAATGCAGTATCTAATTAGTTTTTCATGGGGATTGAGTGTTGAACAGTGTGCATAGCAACCCTGATTTAAATGGTTAAGTGGCTGTCAATGAATTTCTTTACCCAAAGCCAGAATAACAAGATGATAATCCAGCAAAAGGAGGGCTGGATTGTTTTATTTCCTTGCCTTGTCCATTTTTTCAAGGTAGACCACAATATATTCAGATAACATGTACTTAATTATTCAGACAAGGTAGATAACCTTATGTTATGCCACAAGAATCATATTTAGGTGGAAATATTCAGTTATTTGATTGAGAAATGACATTTTTAGAAATTCCTCACAAAAATGTTTGGGTGTCCTGATGAGTGAATTTTGAGGGTTTTGGTGCCCAAATGATACCCAGACGCCCTGCTGGCTAAGACTATGCTGGTAGGGTGTGCTGTCTTTTCTGTCTGTCTGTGTGTCTGAGATGCCGGTGCTGCGCTGGAGAGGGGCGCATCGAGAGCCGGCGCGGTCGTCGGCGTACCTGGTTCATTTTTCACACCCTGCCGGCCGATATTGTTTTTATTGGCCTTTTATGGCCGTTTTATGGCTCCCTACAGGAGGCTACACGCACACTACTGCCTCCTATGACTGGATTAGCATGTCGTCTTCTTTGCATTACTCTGATTAAATGTGACGCATTATGGCCGAGACTCCGCTTGCCGAGGACTTGCCCCCGTAAGGTCAAGGCGGGCGGGGAGGCGCCTACGATACGGTACGGTTAGGGAACCGAACCACAAGGCAGTGGGGGTACCTGCGGCAAGGTAGACAGAAATAGATCCCACAAAGAGGAGAAGGCCATTCAGTTGCTCTGATGGAAAAAAATCTCTGAGAAGGGTTTTCCCAAGGGAAATATTCCTAAGCCACAGTATAGCAGAAACATGAGGAATATTGAAATTCTAAATTACTGAGGGAAGGTAGGAAATAGCTCACATGAAGGGGGAGATGCCACTCAGTTGCTCTGATAGGAAAATGTGAGGAGGGTTTTCCTGAGGGAGGGGAGGAAATATCTCTCTTGAAGTTTTTCTGTGGGGAAAAGGTAGTTAGCTTTCCTGAGGGAGCGTCAGCTGGTACGGTTAGGGAACCGAACCACAAGGCAGCAGGGGTCCCTGCGGGAAGGGGAGACAGAAATAGCTCTCATGATGAAGAGGTAGGGCTGTGCTCATCAGCCATTTTTTTTTGCGATCCAATTAATTGCCTAATTTTTCTCGATGTTGATTTTTTCGATTCGATTCTGGCGCGCGCTGTAGTGCTTGGAAAAGTGTGGTGGGGGCCGGACCATCACCATTTAAAATACATTGCGTGGCCCTCTCCACACTTTTCCAAGTACTACCGCGTGCGATAGTATCTATCGTAGTGCAGTTTTAATGGCGGCCGGCTGTAGCCGCTCAGCGCCGCGGTCTTTTTAAAGAATAGGGTAGGCTCTTTTGTATTTTGGGGGTAAGGAAAACAATGGAGGTAGGGGGTGGGGCGTATCGAGTTCGGCAATCGATGTCCTCTCATGTTGAACATCGATCTTACGACTTTGCCGATCACTCGATGTCGTGCTTATCGAGCCCAGCCCTATGAAGAGGAGGACATGACTCAGTTTCTTTGATGGGAAAATGTGAGGAGGGTTTTCCTGAGGGAAGGGAGGAAATAGCTCCCTTGGAGAGGAGGGGGATACACAGATCCTCTGTTGGGAAAATGTAGTTTTCTTGAGGGAGGCGCCTTGTTCGGTACGGTTAGGGAACCGAACCACAAGGCAGTGGGGATACCTGGGGCAAGGTAGTCAGAAATAGATCCCACGAAGAGGAGGAGGCCATTCAGTTGCTCTGATGGGCAAATCTGAGAAGGGTTTTACCGAGGGAGGGGGGGGGGGGGGTGGAATATCTCCTAGTTCCTCTGATGGGAAATTTGCCAATGCAAAATGATGCAAAAAACTGAAAATGACTAAAACCTTGGCATATGGGTACTCATATGAGAGTACTCAGTGATTGCTTTTCAATGAATACCAACATGACAGGGTTTAGATGGTAATTGAAAATCCTTGTGCCTTGGACGAAAGGACCCTTAGCATTGGAAGAGTTGAATGCTGGAAACAAGCCCTTGACGACTCTGGTGCGATGTTGGATACGCAATTAGTAGCGCAATCTCAGTGTACCTTGAATAAAAATCTCCAAGAACACAGGTAATGGCCCTATTTACGCTTTCCACTCGTGTTTGCATCATGACGCTGATCGGCACTACTTAGACATCAAACTACAAACACTCAGTCTGATGAGTTCATCTCACCCTGTCTGCTTGATGAGGGGATAGGGATGTCAGGGTGGAAATTCTAACCAGGACTTTTATGAAGGAGATATTATTCACTCATATCCTCATTCAAATATGAGTTCTCATCTCATTGCGATATGACTTAACCCTTATGCTGCTGGTGGCCACTTTGGCCATAATAACAAAATGATGTAAAAACCTGAAAAATGATCAAAACCCTGGCACATGGGCACTCATCTGGTAGTACTCAGCAAGAGCTTCCCAATGAATACCAACATGACAGGGTTCATTCAAGAAGGAAACAGTACAATGGGTAACTGCACAGTACTTTAACAGTACCGCTAACAGTACTTTATTGCATTATTACCATATACATATTGTTGTGAATAATCGTCTATAGGATCCTGGACAATCTCTGATGAATGATAACTTCACAGTGGTTAGTATCGTTAAGAGTACCTTTAGGGAATGAAACGGTATGATACAAAACTTTCTGAAACAGTACCTGTACTGGTACCTCTAACCCTTATGCTGCTGGTGGCTAATTTGGCCAATACAAAATGATGCAAGAAACCTGAAAAATGACTGAAACCCTGGAACATGGATACTCATCTGAGAGTACTAAGCGAGAGCTGTCCAATGAATACTAGCATGACAGGGTTTAGATGGTTTTCAAAAATCAAAAAAGTCCTTGTGCTTTGGACGAGAGTAGCCTCAGCATTTGAAGGGTTACTGCTATCCAACCTTAATACTTACAAATTCAAATCTATCCTTACGGAGCAGTGGAGCCATACTTCCCTGTGAGCATTCTCTTAACCTTTAAGTATAGTATCGTTAATGAAGAGTACCTTTAAGGAATGAAATGGTATGATACAATACTTTCTGAAACAATACCTGTACCGGTACCTCTTAACATTATCCAACCCTAATACTAACAAATGTAAATCCCAATCTATCATTAAGGAGCCATACTTTCCCACGACGAGCATCCTCTTTACCTTTAAGTATATTATCGTTAAAAGTACCTTTAACAGTGCTGAACACAGTTTGCCAAGTCTTGGTGGTCAAACGGTCCATCAAAATGAATAGTTTAGTGGTCCACCAGAAAAATCAGTGGTCCATATCACTTTGATAACCGAAATGGTGGCCAACAGTCATTTCATAACTGAGCATTCATGGTTAATTATGCTAAATTTATGAATTGTGACAGTTATAATCTAATGTAGAAGAAATGAGAAACTGGATGTGATGCTTACTGAATTTATGTGGTCAGAATATTTAGCAGACTTTCTGGGCAAGTAAACAGACTTTTACTAGCCCATTCAAATTTTTGGTAGAAAAGGTGGGCTACGGTCTATTTTCACCACTGCCTTTAAGGAATGAAACGATATGATACAACATTTTCTGAAACAAAACCTGTACCGGTACCTCTTTAACAGTATCCAACCCTAATCCTAACAAATCCAAATCCCAATCTATCCTTATGGAGCCATACTTCGCCAAGAGCAACCCTGTTCACCTTAAAGCAGGTCAGACGCCATAAACTGCCCAAGACACCGCTCGAGGCTCGCTACGAGAGTCCGGGCCTTTTATGTGCACGCTTCACAGAGGAAGAGGGGGGAGATTCTGTGTTAATGAAATCCTGCCGTTGCCATCGCTTGGAAGCAGGCCCCGCCCCCAGCCGAGTAATGCCAAAGCGGTATCATTTATTAATTCTCATGGTCTTGGTAAATCATACTATAAAAAGATCATCTGTCATGCGGCGACGAGACTTGGTGGGGTTCCTTCGAGGCGCGAGCTGCATGGTTTCCAGCTCCACCCGACTACTTACTACCTGCATGCGTTGCATAAAACTGCCACAACGAGACTTGGTCGGGTTTCTTCAAGGCTCAAGTTGGCTCAGGCACCACCTAGCTACTTACTACCTGCATGCGTTGCATAAAACAGCGGCGACGAGACTTGGTGTGGTTCCATTGAGGCTTGAGCTGGCTCCAGTGCCACCTGGCTACTTACTACCCGCATGCGTTGCATAAAACAGCCACAATGAGACTTGGTTGGATTCCTTCGAGGTTTGAGCTGCAAAGCTCCAGCACCACCTGGCTACTTACTACCTGCATGCTGTTGCATAAAACAGCCTTGAGGAGACTTGGTAGAGTTCTTTCAAGGCTCAAGCTGGCTCAGGCACCACCTAGCTACTTACTACCTGCATGCTGTTGCATAAAACAGCCTTGATGAGACTTGGTGGGGTTCCGACAAGGCTTGAGCTGCATGGCTCCAGCACCACCTTGCTACTTACAACCTGCATGCGTTGCATAAAACAGTCACATAAAAGAGCACAAATTAAGCAGAGGTCTTAGGCAGTTTATGGTGTCTTAGCCAGGAATTTTAAAATGCCTGTCTGGAACAGGGATCACAAAATATATACCAGTCCAGATTTGGCTACTCAGCTACTTGAAATGCATATACCAGTCTATTTTGACAAAAAAAGAAGGTATTTACACTTTAGCCATCTCTTAGAAAATGGTTTTGTTTATAGGAGATTCGGTTATTGCTCCCTAAAAGTCATAATTAAAAATTCTTCTTTGCCTGTTTAAAAGGAGCTTTTCAAGAAACTGGCTCTAGAAAATATTTGATAGAGAGTTGTTAATCAGAGTCCTTTTCAAATAGTTATGGAAGTTATTTTCTCCTTGACAAGAGTCATCTGAACTAAATGAAAATAACATTTGAATTAATCATGAGTTTGAAAAAATAATAAAAAAGGAAGGAGAGTTGTTTGTTTGGATTTTATCAATATTTCTCCTGTAATTTTCTAAAAATTGATTTTGTGAGAGAGATATTGATGAAATAAAATAGGCAGTTTGGGATGCAACAGGCATGAATGGGTTAGATTTCTCCATGAGGAGAATGGGTAGGGGGGAGGTGCGGACTGGGAAGAGAGGTACGTGTGTTTGGTATTCAGAAGCGTGTGGCCCAATCATCAGGACAGGTCAGCAAGAAACACAATTAGCAAGTGGCGAGGCACGGGGAATACCAATACCCCCCTACTACTACTTCTGCTGCAACCCAGAACCCGGGACTCCCGGCAAGCATGCAGCGCCTACGCAAGACACAACAAAACACTGTATTTCTTGCGATAAAATGGTACCCCGCTCGCAATACAAATACCCCCCTACTACACCTTCTGCTGCAACCCAGAACCCGGGACTCCCGGCAAGCATGCAGCGCCTACGCAAGACACAACAAAACACTGTATTTCTTGCGATAAAATGGTACCCCGCTCGCAATACAAATACCCCCCTACTACACCTTCTGCTGCAACTGAACTTGAAGTCCTACTTGGAAGTCCGACTAAATGCAATGGAACATGCAAGAAATAAAAGCTTTTTTGTTTTACTCGTCAAGTCACAATTGTTTTTCTCGCACCAATCACAGGAAAAATGTTGCGGGTGTTTGAAAGTGCGCTGACTGTAGTGAGGAAATAATGTGTGGCTGTATGGGGATAGGCAGCTCTCAGGCAAGGAATTAAGTTAAGAAAGAACTTAAGCCCTTGGCTTTGCTACAATCTCTGCAATAATATTAGATTTATAGATGTTTATTTCCTGTGCATAAGTGCCTTAATCGTCAAGTTGTAATCCTTGGAGGTCGCTGGGTCATGGTTATGTCTAGGCTGACATGGCTGATTCCATGCAGCAATTGGCATCAGACATTATAAAGGTCTCTCTCTCTCTCTCTCTCTCTCTCTCTCTCTCTCTCTCTCTCTCTCTCTCTCTCTCTCTCTCTCTCTCTCTCTCTCTCTCTCTCCTCTCTCTCTCTCTCTCTCTCTCTCTCTCTCTCTCTCTCTCTCTCTCTCTCTCTCTCTCTCTCTCTCTCTCTCTCTCTCTCTCTCTCTCTCTCTCTCTCTCTCTCTCTCCCTCTCTCTCTCTCTCTCTCTCTCTCTCCCTCTCTCTCTAAATATATATATATATATATATATATATATATATATATATATATATATATATATATATATATATATATATATATATATATATAGATAGATAGATAGATAGATATACACACACACACACACGCGCGCGCATGTGTGTG
>CAWWDR010000696.1:0-19527 GCA_963942565.1 Maea johnstoni | reverse complement strand
GTTATGACTATGGTATGAATATTTTGTTATGCCCCTATTGATGTGAATTGTAAATATCGCACTAGCTGATGGTTATTACTGAGAGATGAGTATGTTGTTTATCATGTGGAGCCATATATGCTACACGGTTAATTAGCCTCTTCCAGTCGTGTACCATGGTGCAGGCAGTACCGTATCTCTCTCTCTCTCTCTCTCTCTCTCTCTCTCTCTCTCTCTCTCTCTCTCTCGCTGTCCATGTTGAGAGAAATTGGAATTAACCCGTTCGTGCCTGGAGAATACGTGGTCTGGCACATATGGGGATATGTGCAAACCGTGAGAATTTTTGAGAGAAACTTGACTGAACGGAGATAGTTCTATCTGATCCGATTCAAATATTTTCATCTGTGACATTCTCTAAAATATGGCCACAGGTGGCATTGTTTATCTTCATAATCTTGGATGCACACGTATTCGTGTCGAACACGTATACCACTGACGAAGTATCTATCTGTGTGTACTAATCACTGGGTGTGATGATAATCTGATAGGGATACGCTGTATCCATATCTTTTGCTCGTATCTTAAGAAATGGGTGTATGGAATAGTGTCCTGTATGAACAGAACCCGCAGTAGAACTAGATTCCCTAGAATATATTTGTCAAAATTCTGGAAAATCTTATAAGTTCATTTCAATAAATAGGACCGAGGACTTCTCAATGTTTTCAGATCCCACTTGTTCAGAAGCATTCGACGTTACTCTAAATACAGAAAAATAGGTAGAGGCTGCCCATTATTTACATACTAAGTGTACCTCTATCTTAGTGTGTTAGATAGGCTGTTGCTGTAAGGGTAGTGCTATATTATTATGCTACAGAGTTTAGTTATAGGGAGCTTTAAGCACCCCGCCGACTCAACCCAGCTGATTCTGACAAGACTATAATGAGTGGTGGAGAATCCGAGGGCGTTGGTAGGGTACAGACAGTAAGAGGTCTCCATATTGTGATGGGAAGTGAGCCCCTAATATGCGTGTTTATGACAAGACACGTGGTGGGAAGTGGAGAATCCGTGGGTATTGTCCTTACGTACAGCAAGAGGCCACTTTGTTGTGATGGGAAGTGATCTGACCTCCCAGCTCACATACGTGCTTAATACGACGAGACAGGTACAGGGACTGGAGAATCCATGGGTTTTCGATACATCACATGCAGCAAGGGACTTTCATATCGAGGTGGGAAACCGTATAGCCCCTATCAAACACATGTGTTTGTGACAAGATAGGTAGTGGGAAGTGAAGAATCCGTGGATTCTGTTTCATTACATGCAGCAAGAGGCCTAAATCGGGTTCTGTGCTAGAGATTGGTACAACCTCCCCACCCCACCCTCTGTACGTGTGTGTGACAAGTATTGTAGTGAGTTCCTGATGCCGAGTCCGTGGGTGGCTTCCAGTGCATGCTGATTTCGCGGAGTACCTATCCCATATACTCCCCCAATACAATACTACACTATTTCTGGTGTACATTACATGGATATTTGCTGATATCTTGGGTTTACCTATCCAACACAATCCAACAATACAGTCCTACAATATAACATGCGTTGTGTTGATATAGAGGAAAACTGATTCTACACAGGTTTAGAAACAGTATCACTATACAGTATTACAGTAGATCGTTAAGAATACACATCCCGCATAAAAGACCAGATTCAGTGGCACACTTCTACTCCACTGCACTGAGTCTGACCCACAGTGACCACGCCCCCTCTAGAGCCTTGCGTGAGGTGGACGCCTCCGCAGCAGGATGATGATATTGTTAGAATATTGAATCAGGAGACCTCCACTGGCCTCTAGCTCCAACCAGTGCAGCCAGCGATGATGATCAGGTGTTGAACGATGCTCAGTGTAGTGCAGGGCAGAGATGGGGTTCTGCTAGGATAGGTTGCATTTCCAGGCAAATTCTAACGAAGGGAAGAGCAATCTTGTACTGAGTATTCATTGTCAGGGAGGGACAGGCTTGGTGTGAATCATCGTTGCTCAGACCCATATCTATATATATATGTATATATATATATATGTATATATATATATATATATATATATGTATATATATATATATATATATATGTATATATATATATATATATGTATATATATATATATGTATATATATATATATATATGTATATATATATATATATATATATATATATATATATATATATATATATATATATATATATATATATATATATATGGTCTCTATGTAATGACCTGAGGATTGCACAAGCATGAAACCCAGGGGTTGTATATTGTATATATATATATATATATATATATATATATATATATATATATATATATATATATATATATATATATATATATATATATATATATACATATATATATATATATATATATATATATATATATATATATATATATATATATATATATATATATATATATATATATATATATATATGTATATATATAGAGAGAGAGAGAGACAGAGCACGTTTGTATCCTATCTGACTCCACCAGGTGACTGGTCGCTAATTCGCAGGAAATGCTGAAACTCGAGATAAACTCGCCAGATTAACAGCTGGGCAGGTAGGGTGGTGAATCCACGTGCGGAAATGACACTTCTATTGTAAGATCAAGGCTTTAATCATTAAACCTAGGTACCAACTCCACATGTCCTCATAATTGGTTAGCAACGGATGTTGTGTACCTCACGCATGCGCAGAGCCTACTAATGGGGATTTTCCAGGGCGTTCTTTTGTGCAGGATACTTGAGTATGGACATTGAGTGATGCTTATTAATTATCGCCGTATCTGAAACTAGAGCACGTCTCTCCTCAGACGGCATTGCTAATAACAACAATGAAGACCCAGTTCAACGTAGACGAAATCGATAGGTTGCCTCTGAAACAATAGATCAAGACATGAATAGCTTACACAAGCTATGGCGAGGAATCATCTTTCACGCATTATATGATATGGCCGTATTAAAACATACACGCACGCGTTGTTTCTGGACTTGACAGTTATTGCCACCCGTGGATAGTGGATGAAGTAGAAGACACTGCCATGAAGTGCAAGTTCATCTTCTACAGTGTCTGTCTTTTAAATTGTCCTGTCTATGTATATAATATATATATATATATAGATATATATATAGATATATATACGTATATGTGTGTGCACGCATACATATATACATATGTTTTACTTTGTCTCGTTCTTATTGTATATAAATCCCTAACGATATGCCTATTTCTGAGAAGACCAGTAGGTGCATAACAAACTTCTAAATGCTGTTTTATTCAAACTGCCCCTTTTGATATTGATGGAGTGTGGCTGGAGTATTTCCCTGTGAACCTCACCAATCCCGTCTTAAGTATGTACATTGAAACTGGACGGGGCAAGTGAGTACCATTAGAAGCAAACAGTTGTCATCACATTAGCCCTCTTTATCAGATTAACATAAAATACAGTCACTCTTTTTGGTAACTTCTAGTCTAGATTTATACACATAACTAATCCATGCTTATCAAGCAAGCACCACTGAGTAATCATATGGAGATCAATACGATATATAGAGATATTACGCCGGACGAATGGCACTCGGTGGAGAAAAAGCTCGAAGCTAGTACTTAGTAGTAACGCGCTCAGTTGGGGATGGAGATTTTGGCATATGGCCAATTGTTGGCTTGTGGGTTGATTTCTCTAAGACCAAAATGGCCATCCACACTAAATTTGCTGAAATCCTCACTTTCCGAATAGCTGGAAACCTGGCTCCGAGCTCGCCGAAATCCTAATAACCATATTCTTAACCCATAAGGCTTTGGAGTGTACACTTTGCTCTCTAAACAAAATTCATCAAATAAACTAATGTTTAGTAATACTTAAAATGTATTTAAAGATGAAATATCCAGCATGGCAGGAACGACATTTCAGTCAAATATTTATCAAAATATTGTGTTTTTTCTTATCAATATATTCCATATGTCAGAGCTTGTGTACGCTCCATGTGTGTATCGTTAAGTAACCGCATGATAGTTTAGGTTGTGGAAAGTTAGAAATAAGGCAACGACAACACACAAGCCACTTCCTTACATAGCTATATAATTTCATAATCTATACAGATTGGTTGAAATACCAGTACCAAACGTATAAGAAGCAGCCATTCACAAGCAGCAGATCTTCGTACTCCCTCGAAGAAAAAGATATATGGTTGTGAATATGGAGGCTGTCTTCAGTTGGAGTTATATGAATTATTGCCGCTATACATATACTCAATCTCGACGTCATTTATAAAAATATGTACTTGGCCGTGCCAGCATTGGCAAAAAAGGCAATTGCATTGGAACTCCGTTCAAGCTCGTATATTGGAATAGCTTGGCGGCCGTGAACCTCTTCTGACAGCAATGATTGCTTTAAGTGGTGTCCTATTTCATACAGCCTAATGTAACTCATAAGTGGACAAAAAAACTAAGTCCGTTATCTCATTTGGACCCAAAGTGGGTCTAGAGCGAAGCCGAGTGTCTGGGGAGCTGCACATCGACTGCTCGCTGTATCTCTCCACAGCTGAAGGTTTCGTGTTCGAATCCCGCTTGAGTCACCTCAGATACAGTGTCGTGGTTGGGTTTATCGGCGCCACCAGCCACATCTCAGTTATTCCGGGTTCCTCCTCCATTAACAACTAGCCACGATTTAGACTTGATATGACAGAAGAGGTGACTATAAAATAATGCTTTTAAGGACCCAAATAGTCTAATCCATATAGATTTAATCTGATCCTTTTTAACGTACCTTTATAAATATAGTAGCTTTTGAAGGGTGGTGAAATTTAAGATATACAACACTTTAATGAATCATTTCTCAAGATATTCGTGTGTTGTCATTTCCATGTGTGGTTAACCCTGCTTCATATTGCTTCATATGAGAATGGATTAAAGCACTCTATAAACTAGAGCTGTGTATTGTGAAGCACAGCCTGAAGAACACTGTACGTTGGTATTCTGGTACTGTATTCTGGTACATTGACGCATTAGTTATTAATTTGAAACGAAGAAAACTGGCCTGATTTATTTCCCTGTGGTCCGACCCCCGTCCGTGGATATGCTCATTATAACAGCGGTCAATATTGCCTTTTCACCCGTGTTCACACAGAACAAAGGATTAATTTATATGTAAATACTATCAAATATTCATTGCAAATAGAGGTCACTGTGGCAATTATAAAAGCGTGGCTTATAATAGACTGCTGGGTAGATGTCAACCAGGTCGTTCATAGACTTTCGCTAAGACTAGGATTAATGTGATCAGTGCTAGTGAGATCGAGTATCCGAAAACATAGTCGTTACAGCAGCATAATTATATAACAAAGTGTATCTCCAGATTCTTGAGGGTTATCAGGTAGAGAATAGCATAGCCAATCGTCCTTCTTTGTCAGCTCATTTTCTATTTCATTTCAATATTTACAACTTTTCACTCAAATGACATTTTCTCATTACTTTCGCAGATGATGGTCATTGCAGGTTCAGAGTAGCCCTAGGGATACCATTGACTAGTGGCATTAAGAAGTAAATTTCAGATTCCTTACTGCTGATGTTTTTTACAGGTCATAGCATTGAAATCTTAGTGAAAGATGGGGGAGGCTGATGCATTTTAAGGGTTACTACATCTTGAATCTCTTTTGCATCCTTTTTCTCAGGATTCAGCAGCAGCAGTGACATTGTTAGCTATAACCAGAGAGCTAGATAACGGGGAGAAGAAGCCGGGTGGGGGGGGGGGGGGGGGGGGGCAATTACCAATCATTAGGCCCTGTGCGCGGTGAGACGGTTGCGGCTGTTATTCAGCGCCCACAGTGTAATAAGTTCTGCATTTGGGTCATCAAAAATCGGACCGAAGAAAATAGAGCATGCCTATTGGTTGCGAGCAGGGTATATCAGTTGATCACCTGCTGTGACCAGCAACCCACGTCACATGCGAGATCTTCCCGCTCCCAGTCCATCTGCATACTTGTCTGAGGTATAATATCGGCCACAAAAGATAGGGGTAGCATTCAGGAATAACATATGAAAGTTAACTACTATATGGATTAAAATAAAACCTTAGAGATGGGATCCCCTTAGTACCAGGGCTTGATTGTTCACATGTCATAAGTATTTTCATAATACAGCGAAAGTACAAGTGGGACCGGGAATGAATTTTTTGTTCACAGTAGGAGCTGTTCAGACCTACGAGGTGTTCACAATGAGAGGTCTCATCATTGGCGGGGCCCTCAGGCCGCGCCTATCTAGGAAGCTGTTTTGATATGTTCATAGTCCGGACGGCCATGTTGGAAATGCTGAGGCCGGACTGAATATAATTCTCTATTCTGATTGGTTATAATTTAAATGTTGCCTTTGCCGCGGAAAATCGTGCCTTCCTTATTTTAATTTAGCATGAAGTTTTCAAATATATAAAATATTTTAAGCGGACATAAAGTATATTTTTTAGTATAGGAAGGAAAATTACTAAAGAAAAAAATTACCATGTGTATAGAATGAAATCAGGAGACTTAACCAAACTGATGCGTACCAAGGTACCTTCGCACCCAAGAGATTTCGAAGTCTCCAGTTTGCGCCTAGAATTCCGATATTTGTTTCATTTCTACAAAAATAATACAAATCTAGTCATTATAAATTATTTTCCTCTATAATGTTAATGTTCTTTATACATCCGGTTCCCTCACAAGTTCATAAATAACTTGGCCCCGCCTTTTGACTATTGATGCTTTGCATCTACAACCGTACTTGTATTATCTTGTTCAGGCCCCACGCAGATCTCATCATCACGAGACTAACAGACAGCATATCAGCGCGTGTTGAGTAGAAGTGTTCCTGTGACGCTCTACGCAGTCCTCCTGTCTGTCATACAATTGAAGGCCGAAAATTGCACACCAAAATAGTTATTTTGCATTTTGCTCGTACAATAACTGAAATCCATAGTTGACTGACAGACTGACAAGCTGCTGTAGATAACTCAGTTAAGTTCGTCATCCCAGGATGACTGTACTGCCATCTATACTTAAGCAGTGTCATACTTCTTAAGTAACTCGGCATGAGCACCAGGCTATCGTCATATGCTATTCTAGCCATGCTGGCCAAGACGATGATGGTGATGATGAATGGGGATAATGACAATGAAGATTATGATAGAGGCGATATCGCTGGTAATGACAATGATGTAGATGACATTTATGATGTTATTGTTGTTGTTGTTATTGTTGATGAGGATGATGATGGTGGTGGTGGTGATAATGATCATATAAATGATGATGACCATATGGAGATGAGTGGCAGCCTGGTCTACTTGAATAAGCTGCCAATTAGGGCAGAAAAATCGATTCCATTTCTACACAACTTTCGGTTTAAGCGGGGGCTTCTCTAATCAACTCGGCACTAGCGACCAGAGATGCTTATTGGATGAGTTATATAAACGGTTATTGGTGGCTCCACTTGCGTCACTTTCTACGTAGGTTGCACGGATAAAGTTAAAACCAATACTAGTAATCACAATTTACCAGGACGGTACCATTAAAGGCATGCTTCCCTCATATCAAAGTGCGAGTTCGGTTTTATGGATCACCCATGCACTTTGACCAAGGGCTCAAAACCCAGATATGCATCATAATAATTTTCCATCCAAAGGGTGGTTTTAGAACGTGTCCAAGTGAAATCAAAAGTGGAAGGACAATAATCGAAACTAGTGCACCAAATCAATTGCTTGTCAAAATAGTTTGATTTGTTGTCTATACGTATCTCTGGCTAGAACCTACAACGAAAAGCATAACAATTCATGCCATTAACATGCATGACCTTTCCCCTGGTACCAGCGACATTAATAGCATAAATGATGTAATGCTAGCACTCTTCTCTTTTAGTCTGTTGCTAGTTCATCAATGTTTAAAAAACTCGAATAGGTTGGTATTTTTAGCAGAGAGTATTAGTATGACATTTCCATTGATACACAGTCAAAGTTAGCGACGCTCCACTATAGGATGTTCACCTGATGATATAGTACAGGCTTTGCACACCTCGTTAGGACTACGTAGTAGATTTCACACCCTGAAGAAAAGGGAGAATACAAAGTTCGGTGTATTTTCGGAGTTGTCGGCTATTTTCGCTTAAAATGATAAATCAGATCTAATATTTCACAAATATTCTTCATTTACGGAACATCCTGTTGTTTGTCTGATAACTTCTTACTTTTCTCTAAAATCAACATGTCATGTGTGTCAGGGAGATAGTTACTCTGCGTATGATGCCGCCACCTATCGATCGAGTTGGGAGTTAACTTATCGAACAAAATCAGTGTAACCGCATTGCACATATTAGACCAGGCACCTTGTCACTGAAATGACTACTATCTCGAGTGGTCTCAGGTTATTACACTTAAACCAAGTCGTCATTCACCTAGTAAGAGAGATGTGAACCGATTCGGCCACTCGACTACCTTGACCATTTGGTGCCTGGTTATGGAAAAACTTGACCACAGAAAAATATGCTAGCCTAGAACTCTGACTATGCGCATATCAGAATGCAAGCATCTATATCAAATAAGCGTAACAATGCTTATCATTTTTGTCTACGAATAACGATGATTCAACCAAATTGGCATGTTTGTTTCTCAGTTTCTCTTTTAAAGGCTGCTTACAGATTCTAAACCGACTCTATTGCGACATATCAATATGCCAGCCAAGTGATCACATACTGTGAGCATGGTGATCTATAAATCCGAATGCAATCATCTATATCAAAAAGGCGTGACAATTGTGATCATTTTTGTCTGCGAATAACGATGATTCAACTAGATTGGCATGTTTGTTTCTCAGTTTCTCTTTTAAATGCTGCTTACCATTGTACTTCTGGATGTAGGACGGATTCCAAACCGACTCTATTGCGACATATCAATAGGCCAGCCAAGCGATCACATACAGTGAGCATGGTGATCTAAAATAGGGATCAAATATGATTTTAAAGATATAATTTAGTTGTAATGTGAATTTCAATTAGAAATTACTAGGCAATTGTTCCTTTATTCTTTTCTTTGACATCAGATTTAGTGGGATAAAGTATAATGGTGCCATAGCAGACCCTGCAACTCAGGCACACTATAAGTCTATTGTGTATTGTATTGTATTGTATTGTATTGTATTAATAACTATTTTATTACCTTTGAATACATCGCTCTCAAATTACGTATTCGCTTTTTGCTACTTCCGAAATCAAAATCCAAAAGAAAAACTTAAGCACTGTCTTCAGTGCTGCTTGACGGACACCTGATCGGTCACTCGTCCGCTACGATGATATCTCTTAAGGTGCCGTATGGAGTTAATTTGTGAACATGGAGTCATTTTGAGTTTTTCTTTTACATATCTGAAAGCCTGTACCCTTATCCTCATAATCAGACCAAATGTCTGACTAGACCATCACTGAGCAGAGTAAGACACAGAAAACCTAAGAATCTTCTATGGGCTTGCATGCAGCCACGACTTGTTTTGACTCTTTTCAAATAATCTCAGTAGAGGGAAAACCGAGTAAAAAGATAAGATCGCTATAAGTGACCTTCATATGTTGCCCCGTTTGTACGTATGGTCTAATTGTGTATATGTTTAATTCTGGATGAGTAAGAATGCCATGAATGCGCAAGTATGTTGAATCTTATTCCTCATAACTTCATGGATACGAATAAGGACCTCAGCCAGAAGTTAGAAACTGGGTACCCAATATTGGCAAATGGAAACGGTTTCGTGTCCACTTCTTCAAAGAAGATCACTGCATGTTCAGATGACAGCCATAAACATTAATTAACTAGATCTAGTATTTAGAAAGACGTACCCTTCTGATGCACTGTCATGGGAACTATAGCAAGGGGAAAACATTCAATTGTTTGATTGAAGTTGACATTTCTAGAAATTTATCACAAAAAAATGGTGGCGTGATGTGAGATTGATGAGGGTTCGGATGTCCAAATAATACCAAGTCACCCTGCTGTATAAGACTGACGCGGATGTTATAGAGTTACATTACTGGCACGGGCTGTTAAGTTAGTTGCGGCAATCGTCGCTTGGTGACGCTACTGATAATAATAGTCACTATTCATTATGGTAGACGTATTCGTGGGGAAAACCCATGAGATAAATTCCCATGAAAGATGATCGTCCTATTGATAAAATGCAATGACGAATCGGAGTCAGATGTCTTTAGTAAAAATAAACTAGTGACTTAAGAAAATTCCCCTGAACTATTTTCAGATGCATCACTTCCATAAATCATCACTTGGCCAAAAGTGTTTCAATCGATTACAAATAAGCAGCAATGTATGCATGTATCTTTATTGACCACAATTGAAAATCGTGTAATATATACATTACAGCATCAAGTTAAGTGAACGAAAAAAATACAAAACAACATTGGACGACATTAAGCTAAATATATCATAGGAAAATGACAATCAATACATACTAGTGATGCGTGTACACAGCCTTCTGACGGTATTTGCAGTTTACCATAATTTAGAAGCACGATGAAGACTTGTGTTATGGTGACGTTATCATTCAGTTTCATCACAGACAGATTTTGTGAACGGTGACTTGCTGCAGTAAAAATAAACATGGACGCGGGAGGAAGTATATTGTTTCTCGGATTTCCTTATGTCTTTTTCTATACAAGCCAGTCTATTTTCATTCTGATATAACAAGATATATTACTGGTGTTGCTCACCAGTAGCACCACCAATTCTGAAGCCTACATACACAAATCTAAGTCCCAAAGGACTATTTCAGTATATTTTAGTATATTCCAATATATTTCACGATATAACCACAAGAACTTGATGTAGTGAAAGATTGGAGATACGAAGAGATGCAAAACAACATCCATAGAAATGATTTAAGGTGACAAAATAGTGTTATTGACCTTTGGCGTGTCCTTGAGAAAACAACAAGTCAGAGACGAGGGTCCTCAGCATGCACTATCCCCACAAACAGGTTCACCACTTCTAAGAAAGGTACCTGACACACAACTCGTGTTTTTGTCAAGATGACCCTTTAGTTCCTAGTCAAGTACCTTTACATTCAGGTGCAGGCGGTCTCTAGTGAATAAACGTTTCTGTTTACAACGTTAAATCAATATTAAATTTCCTATGATATAAAGGCAATTTAGGACAATGTAGACCAACCCAACCTTGTAAAATAACATTTTAACCCTTCCAATGAGGCTACTTTCGCCCAAAGCCCAAGGACGCAAAGGTTTTTGAAAACCATCTAATCCCAGTCATGTTGGTAGGCATTGGATAGCTCTAGCTAAGTATATTCAGATGAGTACAAATGTGTTAGGGTTTCAGTCATTTTTCAGGTTTTTTTGCATAATTTTGTAATGACCAAATTAGGCACCAGTAGCATTAGGATTAAGCATTTTAAGGTTAAAAGATGCAAAGCTCCCTAATGACCAATTAGTACATTCTAACGTGTATAACGTGGATATTCCTGCATAAAACCTGCCGTTCTTAAGATTACAGACTTTTGTAACCTGGATTACATTCTCGTCATTGAAAAGAATGATTTACACGTGGATTCCCGTTAAATACCCTTCTTCCAGCCTTGCAGGCACTCACAAGAGGCCATACAAGAGAAAGTATCCACTGTAGAGAGGCTCTCCTTAGTAGAGGTGTGTCCACTTCTTGATGCTTTAATGGAGCTGCACTGAGGGTAACACTATTATATTGTGTCACTTGTTGCATTGGAGAACAGACCGTGTCATAGGTCCAGAAAAAACTTGTCAAATAGATCTCTCGGCATGAATAGGTTAGTAAGATTTATTACGGTTTTAACAATCGTAATAAAATTGGATCATGGAAAGTTCTCATGTTTTGCATCTCAGATAACAATCTCTGCCCTGATAGGGTTGATGTACAGGGTGATTCCCCTTATAACTCCTGTAGTCAATGTAGCAGTCTGTTTTGAATGACGTAGGCGCTGTGCGTGTCCCTGATTGGCTGGGGGTGTGTACAATAAGCTTGGCAAGGTGAGTGAGTAGAGACGGTACACATAAAGCACTCACCGGCTTGGACGCGACAGGGACTGGGCGCTGGGACTTAGTACCACGCACACCGGACTGGGATGAACAGGGTAGGCGATAACTGCTCTTCTATCTAAAACAACTCGTCAGAATTCATCCATGCCTGGAGCAGCCAAAAATGGTCTGACTGTTTTAGGTTTGGAACCTTTGCAGATCCTACAGGCCTCGGGCGAGGATAGCCTGCCTCCCAGGCCATGTTTAGATGCCATCCCTTATGGATAGATGGCACTGCGGTAGGCTCACTGCCTGTACAACCCTCTCCTATGGTAACTGTATGAATTACATGGTCAGCAATAGGTAATGGATCTAGGGAGGATAGAAGGCCATGCCTTTGTATGTATGTTTATTGGCTGTAACATTTCTATTACAAAGGCATACTCATAAATAGAGTGTTAAATTGGAACAATAACATATTACATTAGTTACAAAAATAGTGAGAAAGACGATTATGATATTATAATATGTTACGACGGTTCTTAGTCGGCAAATTGATTACTAGTATGTACATCTATTGGCACACCTTGAGGGATAGTATTACTAAGGGTAACATCTGGTGCGTCGGAAAATCTATGAACTTCTGGTTGCTCGACTGTACAAAATTCATATGCTATGGACATGATATGGCAAATACAAAACATTCATTGAGCATTCTCTGATGTGGAACCAATGAGAATAAAGCGACTAATTTATCCAAACCACGACATCACTGCCAACAGCCCTAATGGTTATAAACTACCTTGGAATGCATCTATTACTCTGCTTGTTTCCCTCCTCTTAGAAGCGATCAGGGTCAACTATACGCATACGTTGCTTCCTTAATACTTGGGTATGATTTCTAGTCGTGAATATATCTTGCACAATGGAACGCGACTGCATAAATACATCATTTGATGTATATGTATTTAGTTATGATCTCATCATCCTACTGATTACTTTCAGCTATATGTGCAGGTTTTATCTGAGATGTTGATCAGAACACTACCAGTATCTATCCTTTGAATATTTTGTTCAAGATATTGTTAAAAGTATCAGAGATCCAAACGAAGATGTCTAGATGAATGGGTAAAAGACAGGCTCAATCTTTTTAGATGAAAGGTTCTACTCCTTAAAGTGAGTGAAGGGGTGATTAGGCAATAGAATTTCCCCCTGGAATAATGCTCAACAATTGATTCCTTTGAAAGTGTTCTTAATTCTGAACCTAAGTTTGATAAGGCAAAATAATAGCATACATGTAGGTAGGCATTTCTTTTAAGTGTATACTAAGACTGCACAAGCCAAAGAGTAAACTGAATATGTGTGGGATTTATGATAGGCTTAGAGAGGGCTCAGTGACTCACGGGAAAGGCAGCGAGCGGTGGTGACTTTATCACAGTCCTGATCCTATTTCTATAAGTGCCAGTCACCAGGCTTATTTGGAATGGCGATAAAACTCTAACTCAACCAGCAGAGACCTAGTTTATAAGCCACTTCGCTAGTTCACTTCTCAAAATCCTACCCTCCGACTAGGGATTTTCAAATGAACGATATACGGTACACATCACAGTGTAGGTTTTCTTAGTGGAATCTTGGTATTGTTACTTTTGAAGATGCACGGCATAACTACTGTTGAATTGCACCAGGGAGTATAGAGTATCATGTCTCTGCTTTCACTCCGCAATAACTGACTTTGGTGACTAACGCCACCTGACGGATCTATGGAGAACTAGGGTGTCATTTGCCTGAATCTCTGGCTGAGTAAGAAAGGTGCATTACGATGCTATAGCTAAACTGTATGTATGTAAGATGCATGCTATTGCTACTGCTGATTGGGAGCACAGTCACCAGGGGTTACAATTAATAGTTAGTGCTACCTGCTGCAGTCTAGTTGCTCCTCCTTGAGATTCAAAATGGAACTAAATGGACTGAAGTCAACACAGGTTAGATCATTGGGACCGCATTTTAACCCAGACCTTTAAGTCAGGGAGCCAAACTAAAAAAGGGCCTTAACTTTTGAGTTGGTGGCACCCGAGAGGGTAAAAGCAATGGACCCTTTCAACATTTTATACATCCCTCCAGTATTGAAAAACACCTCTCTGCCGGACTGAAAAAGTGACGGTATATGATTTAGAGGTCATTTGTCATTTTTTTCTCAGTATATGTACTTAGATTCAATGTTTCTTTGCTGCAATCAGAAACATTCTTATCTTTATGTATATGAATATCAATATTGACCTTGTAGTAACGTATTTTTTTATTTGTGTGATATTCAAGGTCACATCAAGGTCAAATAGATTCAAATAATTGAAGAAATGGGCTCTTTCCGAGTAAAAGTACTAAATGTCTAATCTATTACTATGACAATCATATGCATTCTTCATTTTTTGGTATTTGACTAATGGTATTGATCTTGAAGTAGTCTGATTTCTCTTTTGGGAGATTTCAAGGTCAAAAATAGGTAGAAATGTTGAAAATGGACTCTTTTCTGGGTATAAGTACTAAGTTCTTTTTTTGGGGGGGGGGGGGGGGTTGGCTCCCTGACTATTTGCAGGTTTAGGGTGTCCTGTATTTATTGTTAGGTTTATTGGCTGCACGCAAGGCGCAAAATCACACATAATACAGTATGATATGTAATGTGAAGGGCATCAGTCACATCGAGAACAACACCGGACGGACTAAGGCTAGTAGCTAGGCTACATACATGAAAACAAGGTCCTTTCCCTCCCCGAGGCAGGACAACAGGTGTGTTTTGACCTCACGTGTGCCCTCAGACCAGATCATGGGAGCTGGCATCCATGAGGCTGTTCTCGAATGCCACTTGATACAACTAGAAGCGAAATGAGCCTCCATAATGCTATCACTCGATCCATCGACTAAAAGTGAAAGTTTCGTCCTTAAAATCGTACAGATATCAAAACTACGATTAGTTACGCTTTGTAATCTAAATAGAGTGATATTGAACTACTTGATTAAACAGTATGTGCCATTAGGCCAATTACAAAGTACGGATTGTAATTTTCTTCCTTAAACATTAGAGTGGGTTTTTAATTTGTATAGTACGTGAGCCAATACGTGTAACGAATCCTGAGCAGATTTTGCGAGTGTGTTCGCACTCCTACATATATACACACGTTTGGAAATGATCCAAAAACTGTATGGACAGGATATATAACTATTCTCTCGGTGGGTGAAGGGTTACATGTAAAGCGTTAGGTTTGCTTAGATCTTGTCTGTACAATTAGAAGGCGTTGCTTTTTTTTTGAAGAGGCAGCATGTGAGAAAGTTGTCATTGACTTAAGTAAGTTAAGGTGATAGTTATCCCCGTGTGCATTGATTTCTACCCACTGTAGCCATACGTTATGTAAAAGGTGACGTTGAAACAACACGTGTTTCCTAACGCATAAGGTAGACCCACAGGTTCTATTTATTGTATCGACCAGGGAACACTTGTTGCCAACATAAACGTACACGTAGAGAGTGGCACAGCGTCTAGGCCTCTAACAGGTACTATAGTGCGTACACTAGCAAACATCTGGAGGATAGGGTGACCCTGATTGTACGACCATCTGGCCGAATTCCTCATCGCCAAATCATGTTACGTTTTCTACGCTGATTGTCACAGTAGTAGTGGTGCAGCATTTTATCTCACGAGGCTGTCCCTATTGTCGAGCGGTCTAAGGCAAAGCGCTGTGAACGGCTAGTTGTCTCCGCTGACAGGAGTACCTGGTTCGAATCGGACTCGAGGCATGTGAGTGAGTCCCCAGTGACGTGAGGCTAAAATCTGGAAATGTAATGCTGACCAACTCGGATAAAAGGTTAGCTGATACAAATACATGTATATACATACACATATACATACCCATACAGGGATCATACTGGCAAGAAAGGATATTAATGAGTGGGGGAGTTGCCAACACACACTTTATTCGCCTATTTTTTTTTATTCTACAAAGAGATGATTTTTATTGCATCTATAAGTACATATGCGTCATCATATTGTATTTCAACCATAGGTAATCACATAATCCTCAAAGAATGAATAAGGTTAATGACAATACAAAATACGTCTGCTTAATTCTCGGATCTTTTGAGTATTTTGAGAGGCATCTTTTTATCGATATCATTATGTATGTCGTTGTGTTCTTCATTGGGGCGGACTTCTAACTAACGCATATTTGCAACACCAAAAACTACTCTGTTGGGCTGATGCCAAACGTATTTTTGTGGAAAGGTCGTGCATACGAGCGAGCTGGCATCGCTGCTGTCTTAAGATGCCTTGATCCTATCCGTATAAACATTATGCAGCAACGGCAGATGAGGGATATATTTTAGTGAAAAATGTCTTCTGGTAATATAAGGCGGTATGTATAACAGTTTGGAAGTCTACGGTTTTGCAATTAGCAAAGAATAAGAAAGTGTTGAATGATGTCAAAAAGAGTGTTCACTTTGAATTGTTATTCTATATTTCTTTCAAGCTGCTCACAAGAGAGGAAATGGTACTTTCTTTTATACTGAACTCGGATATGATAATAGGAAATTTGAAATAGCCTACACTTGTTTTTCTTCCCACTGCAGTATTATTTCTCTGTAATACCTCAACTACCATACATTGAATTGCTTTTCAGCGATATAAACTCCAGTACATGTATACACATTGCCGAAATCTCTGGTTTCATCATGCATGCCTGCGCAATGGATGATTTAGAGAGTGTGTGTATGTTTATTTGCCCTTTTGCCCTACAAATTTGGCACAAGAACACCTTAAGCTTGTGTAGTCAACTGAGCCTGACCACTTCCGCATTGCATACCGGCATATTCTCTCTTTCCGTCTGCCATCTTGGACTTGGAGTGACACAGTTCCGTCTCAGTGGTGGCGAAAAATAATGGAATATTCAAAAATAAAATAAGGGGCTTTTCTCAGAAAGGAAGTTTTTTCTGCTCTAGAAATCTAACAATGCTTTATTGCATGCGAGAAATGCAAAGGTCGTCTCTCACGGAGATATCCCCCCCCCCCCCCCCCCCCCCCCCCCCCCCTGTGTTTTCCCCTCGGAGACTTTTAATAACAATCACTGGTCCCTCAGTGGCGCCACAGAGCGGCGAGTGATGCAACTTATTTTTAATTTTCTTACAATCCAATTTGATTGGCTCCAACTATAACTTCTTCATGTACCCTCCTCGGATATATGTCGAGGCGACTGACACCAAAACATTCTTGCCATTAAAACCTAATCATGTTAGTTGTTTTATTGACATCTAATCGCTCAACGTTGCCTTTTGGGGTTTACTTTGTGAAACATTGAGTATAAATCTATCCGTCAATGAGACAGACCAGTAGGGTGATTAAGTTGAAATAATAATAGGTAGAAATGATGTATGGATGTTTTTGTACATATATACTGAGTACGTCTCACTAACGTTCATATGCAGGTTTGTCATACCCGTTGTATGCGAATGTAGAAAAACAATGTTGTGTTGAACATAGAAGCTGCTCTATATCCCGCTCTTCCCTGCAGTATTGTGATGTTTTCTTCTTGTCCTTACAGGGAGAGTCCCCCGGCCTCGCAGACGGCCTATAACCTGACGCCCGGGGCCATGGCAGCTTATGCAGGTAAGACTTGTAATTTATAACACGTTACATGACATGTCTGGAGGTAGACAAACATTTCTGCTACTCAAGTTAACTAGCCAGACATAACAACACTGGGTAAACATAACGTTCCACAAACCAAACATCATTTTCGCAAAACATGGACAAAAACATTGCATACCTCATTCATATATATATGTATATATATATATATATATATATATATATATATATATATATATATATATATATATATATATATATATATATATATATATATATATATATATATATATATATATATATATATATATATATATATATACATATATAAAATATATATATATATATATATATATATATATATATATATAAAATATATATATATATATATATATATATATATATATATATATATATATACATATATATATAACATAATATATATATATATGTATATATATATATGTATATATATATATATATATATATATATATATATATATATATATATATATATATATATATAAATATATATATATATATATATATATATATATATATATATATATATATATATATATATATATATATATATATATATATATATATATATATATATATATGTATATTCATATACATTTACATATACATGTCCCTCTACCATGCTGGGTTCGGACATTCACTACTATTAGTAAAGTAAATTCTATTAGTCCCAGAATACGACATGGAGTGGCCCTGAGCGGTACATATTAAGTTCCTGATGAGTGATCCCTTTACCTGAAGGTCCTCACCTAGTTTGACATAGCCCGTGACTATACACACGGCCAAGGGTTCAAACAGTGAACCCATCTATTGTTAAGCTTCCTATTGTTCATTAGGATTCACCTGGGAGAATGAAACTTTCACCAGAAGCAGACGCTTGCAAAATAAACCATTAATTTATGAGTGATGCACATGACCTGTAATACCGTCTATAAATCACGAGATGTCCAAACCAGGAGGAAGTTACACTGAATTCCTATACAGATAGCTCTTGTCTGTTTACCATATACAACAGTGGGATGTGAACACTTGATATGTAGGACACAACGTAACACCCCCAATACATGTGATATATATATATATATATATATATATATATATATATATATATATATATATATATATATATATATATATATATATATATATATATATATATATATATATATATATATATATATATATATATATATATATATATATATATATATATTATATATATATATATATATATATATATATTATATATATATATATATATATATATATATATATATATATATATTATATATATATATATATATATATATATATATATATATATATATATATATATATATATATATATATATATATATATATATATATACATATATATCACATGTATCGTGTTTGGTCATCTAAGGTATTAATATATAGATAGGTCTAGACAATGTAGGTCTAGAGCTCTACGCATGCATGACATTCTAAAGACTCATACGGTGTGGACACCTTATGCTGAAAATGCTATTGACAATGCATTCACTTCTTAAAGATATAAAATGTGTTTTAGTTAGGCTTCAGTTGTGTAACTTATGTTAAAAGGCCTGCTGAATTCCTGTCACGTTCTTGTGAACTTCACCTTCCTCGTTCATAGAGTAAAGCGCATGTCACAGCATACCTAAATTATGTTCACTAAACTACTAAAAAGAAAACATATCGTTCTATAGACAAGTTTAATTCGTTTCGGCGTGATACTAGTATACCTGCAATAACATAGCTGGAGGCACCATAAAAAACTATATTACGAAGTGTATCTACGCGCGTGA
>CAWWDR010000695.1:0-43711 GCA_963942565.1 Maea johnstoni | reverse complement strand
GATGAAAGTCGTTTTGAAATTTTCTGTCAGACTCAAAAAAAAAAAAGTGCAAGTTTTGAGAATATTTTTTTGTAAGGGTGATTCAATCAACTACAGGAAGCTATCATTGCTGTAGTAGAGCCTCAGACTTGAGGAGGTATACCTCCCACCCTTCAGGTTACAGGGATTGATTGATTGGTTGATTTTATTTAGTTGAGAATAGGCTGGTAGAAACATATCGCTACCAGTCCTAGTCGGCAGACTCTAAAAAAATAAAATAAATAAAAAAAGTCACGTTTTTCAACTTTTTTTTTTATTCCAAAATGGCTCATTTCCTACCTCCTGAGCTTGTAAGACAAGTAAATAAATTGGAGTGGCCTTAAGAGACTGTGCAAAGAAAGCTTGGAAAACCAAGTAGTGTGAGCCTATCATGCACATGTGGTTTAAGACATTGCCTCTCAGACTCCCTGGCTTCCAATCTTGGCTGGGGCATGTGAAAAAGTTGCCAGTGACATAGGTTGGGTGGTGTTTCGGTACCACTTCTGCCAAAATATGGCAGAAAAAGTGACGAAAATTCCAAACAAAGAAATCCCCAGGATTTTCAAGATAAGATCCCAGGATTTCCTGTGAAGTCGCAGGTACATTAGGTAAGGGTACATAGTTCAACCATTTTCTCACTATGCTGCTTGACCTAGGAATACCAATGGAACCCCAAGGATTTCTTAATAAAATCCATGGATTTTTTGTGATTTTTCAGCTACATTAGGAGAGGGTTTGTAGTTCAATGGCCTTCTTGTATGTAGACGATGACAAGTCTCAACGAAAATCCCAGTTTACTACTAAACACTATTCAGCCAGAATAAATGGTAGATTGAAGAAGTTCAGAGGCTTCTGGTCCCCCATTTGGGCTGAAATGGAAAATTGATTAAGTACTGACTATTTATATTATGTATACAGTGTGTAAAATGAAAAATACTTTGCACTTTCTGTCTACAACATTGCAATTGCAATCTATAGTTGTACTGAGTATCGTCATCCTGAAATATATGTTGTTTATTTTTCTGTAATAAAAAACAGGTGGCACAACCTTGGGTTGATTGCACCAAAATTTAAAAAAAGAAGTCTCAACGAAAATTGTAGCTCGGTCTTCACCTGGGATGATGTCCCATGCATTATTCATAAATACATCCATCTTAATTAAACGATTCTTTGTAGGGGAATCTAAGAAATTACCATGATTCTCATAGGAAAATCCCAGCATTTCCAGGAAAGTCTTAGAAACATTGAGCAAAGGAAGTGTACCTAACCCTTACCAAATGAAATAAGGAATTCCAAGGAATTCCCAAGATTTTCTTAATAAAATCCCAGTATTTCTCGCAAAGTTTCAGCTACATTAAGGCTGTGATGCTGGTGACACACTCAAAATAAGACAACTCCTAGTTTAGCACTCCTGTACCCTTTCTAACAATAGTTATCTAATCCCTGAGGTCTTGGTGTTTCAAATATAAGTTTTCTTTAACTTACCTGCTTGAGCTGACCTCAATGTAAATACAGTTTTAATTTTACAGTGTTTTACCTCAAATGAGGTTTTCTTGATCAATAAAGGTTCATTTGATTTATAAATACCATACATGTCTGCATAATATACTAAGCTAGGGCAACTAAAAGGCAAATTTGGAGTTCCTGCAAGAGAACACGCGATTTTGGTGGAAACTTTTACTTGAGAAAGTAGGTCACTATGGTCAGACATGTTTTCACAATGGTCAGATATGTTGACCTACTTTCTCAAGTAAAATTTCCACCAAAATCGCGTGCTGTAAGGTATTCTCTTGCAGGAACTCCAAATTTGCCTTTCAGTTGCCCTAGCTTAGTACATTACGCAGACATGTATGGTATTTATAAATCAAATGAACCTTTATTGATCAAGAAAACCTCATTTGAGGTAAAACACTGTAAAATTAAAACTGTATTTACATTGAGGTCAGCTCAAGCAGGTAAGTTAAAGAAAACTTATATTTGAAACACCAAGACCTCAGGGATTAGATAACTATTGTTAGAAAGGGTACAGGAGTGCTAAACTAGGAGTCGTCTTATCTTGAGTGTGTCACCAGCATCACAGCCTTAAAGGGCAAATGCACCATCATAATGATTTAGGTTCAAAATGTGCCTATACGTGTCACCTTTCTAATAAGACCACCCGCAAGTCTGTCCTCCTCAGCACTCCTCAGATATGGCTTATGAAAGTTAGTAAAAAACTAGCCTGAGCCTGGGCATGGAGGCTGACATTGCAGGCCAATTAAGCCCAATTAAGCACAATCAGTGGTATGAAGTGACTGCCAGTGCTGCTTCTGATTGGTTGAGAGATATCAGTGGCTGGAAGTGACTGCCACTGATATCTCTCAACCAATCAGAAGCAGGGCTGGCAGTCACTTCATAAGCACCACTTCTGATAATGGCAGCCTCTATACCCAGACTCAGGCTAGTTTTTTACTAACTTTCATAAGCCATATCTGAGGAGTGCTGAGGAGGACAGACTTGCGGGTGGTCTTATTTGAAAGGTGACACATATAGGCACATTTTGAACCTAAATCATCATGATGGTGCATTTGCCCTTTAAGTGAGTGTTCATAGTTCACTGGCTCTCTTGTATGTAGGGGTAACAGGTCTCAACGAAGATTTAAGCTTGGCACTCACCTTGAATGATGTCCCCTGCATTATTCATAAAAACATCCATCTTAATTAAACGATTCTCCGCAGGGGAATCTAAAAAATTCCCAGGATTCTAATCTCAGGAAAATCCCAGCATTTCCAGGAAAGTCTCAGAAACATTCAGTAAGGGGTGTATGTAACCCTTACCAAACAGAACTAGAAATACAGAAAAAGTGACAAAAATCTAAATTCCAAACCAAGGCATCCTGACAGGATTTTCTAGATAAAATTCCAGGATTTCCTGTTTCAGCTACATTAGGAGAGGGTACATAGTTCACTGGCCTTCAAGTATGTAGACAGTAACAGGTCTCAACGAAGATTGAAGCGCGGCACTCACCACCCGCAAGTCTGTCCTCCTCAGCACTCCTCAGATATGGCTTATGAAAGTTAGTAAAAAACTAGCCTGAGCCTGGGCATGGAGGCTGACATTGCAGGCCAATTAAGCCCAATTAAGCACAATCAGTGGTATGAAGTGACTGCCAGTGCTGCTTCTGATTGGTTGAGAGATATCAGTGGCTGGAAGTGACTGCCACTGATATCTCTCAACCAATCAGAAGCAGGGCTGGCAGTCACTTCATAAGCACCACTTCTGATAATGGCAGCCTCTATACCCAGACTCAGGCTAGTTTTTTACTAACTTTCATAAGCCATATCTGAGGAGTGCTGAGGAGGACAGACTTGCGGGTGGTCTTATTTGAAAGGTGACACATATAGGCACATTTTGAACCTAAATCATCATGATGGTGCATTTGCCCTTTAAGTGAGTGTTCATAGTTCACTGGCTCTCTTGTATGTAGGGGTAACAGGTCTCAACGAAGATTTAAGCTTGGCACTCACCTTGAATGATGTCCCCTGCATTATTCATAAAAACATCCATCTTAATTAAACGATTCTCCGCAGGGGAATCTAAAAAATTCCCAGGATTCTAATCTCAGGAAAATCCCAGCATTTCCAGGAAAGTCTCAGAAACATTCAGTAAGGGGTGTATGTAACCCTTACCAAACAGAACTAGAAATACAGAAAAAGTGACGAAAATCTAAATTCCAAACCAAGGCATCCTGACAGGATTTTCTAGATAAAATTCCAGGATTTCCTGTTTCAGCTACATTAGGAGAGGGTACATAGTTCACTGGCCTTCAAGTATGTAGACAGTAACAGGTCTCAACGAAGATTGAAGCGCGGCACTCACCTGAAATGATGTCGCCTGCATTATTCATAAAGACATCCATCTTAATTAAACGATTCTCCGCAATAATGCTATTTACTACCTATTGCATAATGCAGTGCTGCTTCTAAGAGGCCAATCAGGCGCTAAGCGCTTCAATAGCCAATCAACACGCAGAGAGTAATGCTAATTGGTCTGCGTTTATGCGGGAAAATGCAATGTACGCCACACTGATATCATAAGCAACAGTTTAACCCTTCCAATGCCACACTGATATCATAAGCAACAGGTTAACCCTTCCAATGCCACACTGATATCATAAGCAACAGGTTAACCCTTCCAATGCCACACTGATATCATAGGCAACAGGTTAACCCTTCCTATGCCACACTGATATCATAGGCAACAGGTTAACCCTTCCAATGCCACACTGATATCATAGGCAACAGGTTAACCCTTCCAATGCCACACTAATATCATAAGCAACAGGTTAACCCTTCCAATGCCACACTGATATCATAGGCAACAGTTTAACCCTTCCAATGCCACACTGATATCATAGGCAAGAGGTTAACCCTTCCAATGCCACACGGATATCATAGGCAACAGGTTAACCCTTCCAATGCCACACTAATATCATAAGCAACAGGTTAACCCTTCCAATGCCACACTGATATCATAGGCAACAGTTTAACCCTTCCAATGCCACACTGATATCATAGGCAAGAGGTTAACCCTTCCAATGCCACACAGATATCATAGGCAACAGTTTAACCCTTCCAATGCTACACGGATATCATAGGCAACAGGTTAACCCTTCCAATGCCACACTGATATCATAGGCAACAGGTTAACCCTTCCAATGCCACACTGATATCATAGGCAACAGGTTAACCCTTCCAATGCCACACTAATATCATAAGCAACAGGTTAACCCTTCCAATGCCACACTCATATCATAGGCAACAGTTTAACCCTTCCAATGCCACACTGATATCATAGGCAACAGGTTAACCCTTCCAATGCCACACTGATATCATAGGCAACAGGTTAACCCTTCCAATGCCACACTGATATCATAGGCAACAGGTTAACCCTTCCAATGCCACACTGATATCATAGGCAACAGTTTAACCCTTCCAATGCAACACTGATATCATAGGCAAGAGGTTAACCCTTCCAATGCCACACTAATATCATAAGCAACAGGTTAACCCTTCCTATGCCACACTGATATCATAGGCAACAGGTTAACCCTTCCAATGCCACACTGATATCATAGGCAAGAGGTTAACCCTTCCAATGCCACACTGATATCATAGGCAACAGGTTAACCCTTCCAATGCCACACTAATATCATAAGCAACAGGTTAACCCGTCCAATGCCACACTGATATCATAGGCAACAGGTTAACCCTTCCAATGCCACACTAATATCATAGGCAACAGGTTAACCCTTCCAATGCCACACTAATATCATAAGCAACAGGTTAACCCTTCCAATGCCACACTGATATCATAGGCAACAGGTTAACCCTTCCTATGCCACACTGATATCATAGGCAACAGGTTAACCCTTCCAATGCCACACTGATATCATAGGCAACAGGTTAACCCTTCCAATGCCACACTAATATCATAAGCAACAGGTTAACCCTTCCAATGCCACACTGATATCATAGGCAACAGTTTAACCCTTCCAATGCCACACTGATATCATAGGCAAGAGGTTAACCCTTCCAATGCCACACGGATATCATAGGCAACAGGTTAACCCTTCCAATGCCACACTAATATCATAAGCAACAGGTTAACCCTTCCAATGCCACACTGATATCATAGGCAACAGTTTAACCCTTCCAATGCCACACTGATATCATAGGCAAGAGGTTAACCCTTCCAATGCCACACAGATATCATAGGCAACAGTTTAACCCTTCCAATGCCACACGGATATCATAGGCAACAGGTTAACCCTTCCAATGCCACACTGATATCATAGGCAACAGGTTAACCCTTCCAATGCCACACTGATATCATAGGCAACAGGTTAACCCTTCCAATGCCACACTAATATCATAAGCAACAGGTTAACCCTTCCAATGCCACACTCATATCATAGGCAACAGTTTAACCCTTCCAATGCCACACTGATATCATAGGCAACAGGTTAACCCTTCCAATGCCACACTGATATCATAGGCAACAGGTTAACCCTTTCAATGCCACACTGATATCATAGGCAACAGGTTAACCCTTCCAATGCCACACTGATATCATAGGCAACAGGTTAACCCTTCCAATGCCACACTGATATCATAGGCAACAGGTTAACCCTTCCAATGCCACACTGATATCATAGGCAACAGGTTAACCCTTCCAATGCCACACTGATATCATACGCAACAGGTTAACCCTTCCAATGCCACACTAATATCATAAGCAAGAGGTTAACCCTTCCAATGCCACACTGATATCATAGGCAACAGGTTAACCCTTCCTATGCCACACTGATATCATAGGCAACAGGTTAACCCTTCCTATGCCACACTGATATCATAGGCAACAGGTTAACCCTTCCAATGCCACACTAATATCATAAGCAACAGGTTAACCCTTCCAATGCCACACTGATATCATAGGCAACAGGTTAACCCTTCCAATGCCACACTGATATCATAGGCAACAGGTTAACCCTTCCAATGCCACACTCATATCATAGGCAACAGTTTAACCCTTCCAATGCCACACGGATATCATAGGCAACAGGTTAACCCTTCCAATGCCACACGGATATCATAGGCAACAGGTTAACCTTTCCAATGCCACACTGATATCATAGACAACAGGTTAACCCTTACAATGCCACACTAATATCATAGACAACAGGTTAACCCTTCCAATACCACACTGATATCATAGGCAACAGGTTAACCCTTCCAATGCCACACTGATATCATAGGCAACAGGTTAACCCTTCCAATGCCACACTGATATCATAGGCAACAGGTTAACCCTTCCAATGCCACACTGATATCATAGGCAACAGGTTAACCCTTCCAATGCCACACTGATATCATAGACAACAGGTTAACCCTTCCTATGCCACACTGACATCATAGGCAACAGGTTAACCCTTCCAATGCCACACTGATATCATAGGCAACAGGTTAACCCTTCCAATGCCACACAGATATCATAGGCAACAGGTTAACCCTTCCAATGCCACACTGATATCATAGGCAACAGTTTAACCCTTCCAATGCCACACTGATATCATAGGCAACAGGTTAACCCTTCCAATGCCACACAGATATCATAGGCAACAGGTTAACCCTTCCAATGCCACACTGATATCATAGACAACAGGTTAACCCTTCCAATGCCACACTGATATCATAGGCAACAGGTTAACCCTTCCTATGCCACACTGATATCATAGGCAACAGGTTAACCCTTCCAATGCCACACTAATATCATAAGCAACAGGTTAACCCTTCCAATGCCACACTGATATCATAGGCAACAGGTTAACCCTTCCAATGCCACACTGATATCATAGGCAACAGGTTAACCCTTCCAATGCCACACTAATATCATAAGGAACAGGTTAACCCTTCCTATGCCACACTGATATCATAGGCAACAGGTTAACCCTTCCAATGCCACACTAATATCATAAGCAACAGGTTAACCCTTCCTATGCCACACTGATATCATAGGCAACAGGTTAACCCTTCCAATGCCACACTGATATCATAGGCAACAGGTTAACCCTTCCAATGCCACACTGATATCATAGGCAACAGGTTAACCCTTCCAATGCCACACTAATATCATAAGCAACAGGTTAACCCTTCCAATGCCACACTGATATCATAGGCAACAGGTTAACCCTTCCAATGCCACACTGATATCATAGGCAACAGGTTAACCCTTCCAATGCCACACTGATATCATAGGCAACAGGTTAACCCTTCCAATGCCACACTAATATCATAGGCAACAGGTAAACCCTTCCAATGCCACACTGATATCATAGGCAACAGGTTAACCCTTCCAATGCCACACTGATATCATAGGCAAGAGGTTAACCCTTCCAATGCCACACTGATATCATAGGCAACAGGTTAACCCTTCCAATGCCACACTAATATCATAAGCAACAGGTTAACCCGTCCAATGCCACACTGATATCATAGGCAACAGGTTAACCCTTCCAATGCCACACTAATATCATAGGCAACAGGTTAACCCTTCCAATGCCACACTAATATCATAAGCAACAGGTTAACCCTTCCAATGCCACACTGATATCATAGGCAACAGGTTAACCCTTCCTATGCCACACTGATATCATAGGCAACAGGTTAACCCTTCCAATGCCACACTGATATCATAGGCAACAGGTTAACCCTTCCAATGCCACACTAATATCATAAGCAACAGGTTAACCCTTCCAATGCCACACTGATATCATAGGCAACAGTTTAACCCTTCCAATGCCACACTGATATCATAGGCAAGAGGTTAACCCTTCCAATGCCACACGGATATCATAGGCAACAGGTTAACCCTTCCAATGCCACACTAATATCATAAGCAACAGGTTAACCCTTCCAATGCCACACTGATATCATAGGCAACAGTTTAACCCTTCCAATGCCACACTGATATCATAGGCAAGAGGTTAACCCTTCCAATGCCACACAGATATCATAGGCAACAGTTTAACCCTTCCAATGCCACACGGATATCATAGGCAACAGGTTAACCCTTCCAATGCCACACTGATATCATAGGCAACAGGTTAACCCTTCCAATGCCACACTGATATCATAGGCAACAGGTTAACCCTTCCAATGCCACACTAATATCATAAGCAACAGGTTAACCCTTCCAATGCCACACTCATATCATAGGCAACAGTTTAACCCTTCCAATGCCACACTGATATCATAGGCAACAGGTTAACCCTTCCAATGCCACACTGATATCATAGGCAACAGGTTAACCCTTTCAATGCCACACTGATATCATAGGCAACAGGTTAACCCTTCCAATGCCACACTGATATCATAGGCAACAGGTTAACCCTTCCAATGCCACACTGATATCATAGGCAACAGGTTAACCCTTCCAATGCCACACTGATATCATAGGCAACAGGTTAACCCTTCCAATGCCACACTGATATCATACGCAACAGGTTAACCCTTCCAATGCCACACTAATATCATAAGCAAGAGGTTAACCCTTCCAATGCCACACTGATATCATAGGCAACAGGTTAACCCTTCCTATGCCACACTGATATCATAGGCAACAGGTTAACCCTTCCTATGCCACACTGATATCATAGGCAACAGGTTAACCCTTCCAATGCCACACTAATATCATAAGCAACAGGTTAACCCTTCCAATGCCACACTGATATCATAGGCAACAGGTTAACCCTTCCAATGCCACACTGATATCATAGGCAACAGGTTAACCCTTCCAATGCCACACTCATATCATAGGCAACAGTTTAACCCTTCCAATGCCACACGGATATCATAGGCAACAGGTTAACCCTTCCAATGCCACACGGATATCATAGGCAACAGGTTAACCTTTCCAATGCCACACTGATATCATAGACAACAGGTTAACCCTTACAATGCCACACTAATATCATAGACAACAGGTTAACCCTTCCAATACCACACTGATATCATAGGCAACAGGTTAACCCTTCCAATGCCACACTGATATCATAGGCAACAGGTTAACCCTTCCAATGCCACACTGATATCATAGGCAACAGGTTAACCCTTCCAATGCCACACTGATATCATAGGCAACAGGTTAACCCTTCCAATGCCACACTGATATCATAGACAACAGGTTAACCCTTCCTATGCCACACTGATATCATAGGCAACAGGTTAACCCTTCCAATGCCACACTGATATCATAGGCAACAGGTTAACCCTTCCAATGCCACACAGATATCATAGGCAACAGGTTAACCCTTCCAATGCCACACTGATATCATAGGCAACAGTTTAACCCTTCCAATGCCACACTGATATCATAGGCAACAGGTTAACCCTTCCAATGCCACACAGATATCATAGGCAACAGGTTAACCCTTCCAATGCCACACTGATATCATAGACAACAGGTTAACCCTTCCAATGCCACACTGATATCATAGGCAACAGGTTAACCCTTCCTATGCCACACTGATATCATAGGCAACAGGTTAACCCTTCCAATGCCACACTAATATCATAAGCAACAGGTTAACCCTTCCAATGCCACACTGATATCATAGGCAACAGGTTAACCCTTCCAATGCCACACTGATATCATAGGCAACAGGTTAACCCTTCCAATGCCACACTAATATCATAAGGAACAGGTTAACCCTTCCTATGCCACACTGATATCATAGGCAACAGGTTAACCCTTCCAATGCCACACTAATATCATAAGCAACAGGTTAACCCTTCCTATGCCACACTGATATCATAGGCAACAGGTTAACCCTTCCAATGCCACACTGATATCATAGGCAACAGGTTAACCCTTCCAATGCCACACTGATATCATAGGCAACAGGTTAACCCTTCCAATGCCACACTAATATCATAAGCAACAGGTTAACCCTTCCAATGCCACACTGATATCATAGGCAACAGGTTAACCCTTCCAATGCCACACTGATATCATAGGCAACAGGTTAACCCTTCCAATGCCACACTGATATCATAGGCAACAGGTTAACCCTTCCAATGCCACACTAATATCATAGGCAACAGGTAAACCCTTCCAATGCCACACTGATATCATAGGCAACAGGTTAACCCTTCCAATGCCACACTGATATCATAGGCAAGAGGTTAACCCTTCCAATGCCACACTGATATCATAGGCAACAGGTTAACCCTTCCAATGCCACACTAATATCATAAGCAACAGGTTAACCCGTCCAATGCCACACTGATATCATAGGCAACAGGTTAACCCTTCCAATGCCACACTAATATCATAGGCAACAGGTTAACCCTTCCAATGCCACACTAATATCATAAGCAACAGGTTAACCCTTCCAATGCCACACTGATATCATAGGCAACAGGTTAACCCTTCCTATGCCACACTGATATCATAGGCAACAGGTTAACCCTTCCAATGCCACACTGATATCATAGGCAACAGGTTAACCCTTCCAATGCCACACTAATATCATAAGCAACAGGTTAACCCTTCCAATGCCACACTGATATCATAGGCAACAGTTTAACCCTTCCAATGCCACACTGATATCATAGGCAAGAGGTTAACCCTTCCAATGCCACACGGATATCATAGGCAACAGGTTAACCCTTCCAATGCCACACTAATATCATAAGCAACAGGTTAACCCTTCCAATGCCACACTGATATCATAGGCAACAGTTTAACCCTTCCAATGCCACACTGATATCATAGGTAAGAGGTTAACCCTTCCAATGCCACACAGATATCATAGGCAACAGTTTAACCCTTCCAATGCCACACGGATATCATAGGCAACAGGTTAACCCTTCCAATGCCACACTGATATCATAGGCAACAGGTTAACCCTTCCAATGCCACACTGATATCATAGGCAACAGGTTAACCCTTCCAATGCCACACTAATATCATAAGCAACAGGTTAACCCTTCCAATGCCACACTCATATCATAGGCAACAGTTTAACCCTTCCAATGCCACACTGATATCATAGGCAACAGGTTAACCCTTCCAATGCCACACTGATATCATAGGCAACAGGTTAACCCTTTCAATGCCACACTGATATCATAGGCAACAGGTTAACCCTTCCAATGCCACACTGATATCATAGGCAACAGGTTAACCCTTCCAATGCCACACTGATATCATAGGCAACAGGTTAACCCTTCCAATGCCACACTGATATCATAGGCAACAGGTTAACCCTTCCAATGCCACACTGATATCATACGCAACAGGTTAACCCTTCCAATGCCACACTAATATCATAAGCAAGAGGTTAACCCTTCCAATGCCACACTGATATCATAGGCAACAGGTTAACCCTTCCTATGCCACACTGATATCATAGGCAACAGGTTAACCCTTCCTATGCCACACTGATATCATAGGCAACAGGTTAACCCTTCCAATGCCACACTAATATCATAAGCAACAGGTTAACCCTTCCAATGCCACACTGATATCATAGGCAACAGGTTAACCCTTCCAATGCCACACTGATATCATAGGCAACAGGTTAACCCTTCCAATGCCACACTCATATCATAGGCAACAGTTTAACCCTTCCAATGCCACACGGATATCATAGGCAACAGGTTAACCCTTCCAATGCCACACGGATATCATAGGCAACAGGTTAACCTTTCCAATGCCACACTGATATCATAGACAACAGGTTAACCCTTACAATGCCACACTAATATCATAGACAACAGGTTAACCCTTCCAATACCACACTGATATCATAGGCAACAGGTTAACCCTTCCAATGCCACACTGATATCATAGGCAACAGGTTAACCCTTCCAATGCCACACTGATATCATAGGCAACAGGTTAACCCTTCCAATGCCACACTGATATCATAGGCAACAGGTTAACCCTTCCAATGCCACACTGATATCATAGACAACAGGTTAACCCTTCCTATGCCACACTGATATCATAGGCAACAGGTTAACCCTTCCAATGCCACACTGATATCATAGGCAACAGGTTAACCCTTCCAATGCCACACAGATATCATAGGCAACAGGTTAACCCTTCCAATGCCACACTGATATCATAGGCAACAGTTTAACCCTTCCAATGCCACACTGATATCATAGGCAACAGGTTAACCCTTCCAATGCCACACAGATATCATAGGCAACAGGTTAACCCTTCCAATGCCACACTGATATCATAGACAACAGGTTAACCCTTCCAATGCCACACTGATATCATAGGCAACAGGTTAACCCTTCCTATGCCACACTGATATCATAGGCAACAGGTTAACCCTTCCAATGCCACACTAATATCATAAGCAACAGGTTAACCCTTCCAATGCCACACTGATATCATAGGCAACAGGTTAACCCTTCCAATGCCACACTGATATCATAGGCAACAGGTTAACCCTTCCAATGCCACACTAATATCATAAGGAACAGGTTAACCCTTCCTATGCCACACTGATATCATAGGCAACAGGTTAACCCTTCCAATGCCACACTAATATCATAAGCAACAGGTTAACCCTTCCTATGCCACACTGATATCATAGGCAACAGGTTAACCCTTCCAATGCCACACTGATATCATAGGCAACAGGTTAACCCTTCCAATGCCACACTGATATCATAGGCAACAGGTTAACCCTTCCAATGCCACACTAATATCATAAGCAACAGGTTAACCCTTCCAATGCCACACTGATATCATAGGCAACAGGTTAACCCTTCCAATGCCACACTGATATCATAGGCAACAGGTTAACCCTTCCAATGCCACACTGATATCATAGGCAACAGGTTAACCCTTCCAATGCCACACTAATATCATAGGCAACAGGTAAACCCTTCCAATGCCACACTGATATCATAGGCAACAGGTTAACCCTTCCTATGCCACACTGATATCATAGGCAACAGGTTAACCCTTCCAATGCCACACTCATATCATAGGCAACAGGTTAACCCTTCCTATGCCACACTGATATCATAGGCAACAGTTTAACCCTTCCAATGCCACACTGATATCATACGCAACAGGTTAACCCTTCCAATGCCACACTCATATCATAGGCAACAGGTTAACCCTTCCTATGCCACACTGATATCATAGGCAACAGGTTAACCCTTCCTATGCCACACTGATATCATAGGCAAGAGGTTAACCCTTCCAATGCCACACTAATATCATAAGCAACAGGTTAACCCTTCCTATGCCACACTGATATCATAGGCAACAGGTTAACCCTTCCAATGCCACACTCATATCATAGGCAACAGGTTACCGTAATTTCGCGTGTATAAGACGCACCCGTATATAAGACGCACCCCTTGTCCAGGCCTTTAAAATGATGTATAGATCTTAGCTTTGTGTATAGTGCGCACCCCCTTTTCAGAATTATTGTAGGAAATCAACTCCTCATGAATAACGCTAGAAACCCAGTAAACGCATATTGAGATGAGTGAAATGTGACATCACCGTGACATCAATGCGTATCAGCCTGTGTCGGTACTCACAACCCATTGTCCTAGGCATGTCACATGGGTTGTAATCAGTAAATTCTAGCGGAGGGTGGTTCTGTAAATACAATTCATCAATGACGAGGCAAACATCGATGGGCATTGTCTTGGCCGCATTATAATTGTAATTGGCAATCTCCGAGTGGCCTGGTACCTCGATGTAAAACACCCTAGATTTCTAGCTTTGTGTATAAGACGCACCCCTTATTTGAGTGTAAAATCTAGTGTAAAAAAGTGCGTCTTATACACGCGAAATTACGGTAACCCTTCCAATGCCACACTGATATCATAGGCAACAGGTTAACCCTTCCAATGCCACACTGATATCATAGGCAACAGGTTAACCCTTCCAATGCCACACTCATATCATAGGCAACAGGTTAACCCTTCCTATGCCACACTGATATCATAGGCAACAGTTTAACCCTTCCAATGCCACACTGATATCATACGCAACAGGTTAACCCTTCCAATGCCACACTCATATCATAGGCAACAGGTTAACCCTTCCTATGCCACACTCATATCATAGGCAACAGGTTAACCCTTCCTATGCCACACTGATATCATAGGCAAGAGGTTAACCCTTCCAATGCCACACTAATATCATAAGCAACAGGTTAACCCTTCCAATGCCACACTAATATCATAAGCAACAGGTTAACCCTTCCAATGCCACACTGATATCATACGCAACAGGTTAACCCTTCCAATGCCACATTGGCAAAAAATGGCAATGGGGCAAGCTTAACAAGACCCTGACTTGCCCCGCTCGGCAAGTAATGTTTTGGGCAAAGTCCAACCTCACCTTTGTTTAAGGGGTAAGTGGAAGTGCCTGCTGGGCAAGTCAACTTTGGGGGCAGCATGCCCCGTTCGGAAAATAATGTTTTGCAACCTATGTTGCACCCTGAACCCTTATGCTGCTGATGGCTAATTTTGCCAACACAAAATGGGCCAAAAATCCTAAAAAAAACTACTGAAACCCTGGAAAATGGGTACTCATATGAGAGTGCTCAGTGTAGTGAGAGCTATCCAATTATTATCCACATGACAGGGTTTAGATGGTTTTAAAAAATCTTTGTGTTCTCGTCTCGTGCTTTGGCCAAAAGTAGCTTTAGCATTGGTTTTAGGGCTAATGCATATGCTTGAAGCAGATCTGTCACTCAGAAGACTGATGATAATGGGTTTATTCCCACTACACTTAGGCCAAGAAAAAATATTGTTTGTTTCCTGTAAAAGTCCACAAAAAATAGGGTAGGTGGGCAGTAAAAAATATTTACTCTGATGAGTACCCATATGCCAGGGTTTCAGTACTTTTTTTAAAAAGATTTTTTTGCATTATTTTGTATTAGTCAAATTAGCCACCAGCAAGATAAGTGTTGATAATGATTTTACCACCACACTTATGCCCATAGTTAACCTGATGATAGGTAGATGAACCCATGCTGTACTGATTAAGAAAGTAGTCGCTATTCCATTATCCATGACAATCAAGAGACTAACTGCATAGAAAGAATTGATCTTATCCGATTATGTGCTATCTCAGCCTTTTCTTCCATTTGATTATGGATCTCTTTTTAATTTAGCAAAAAGTCTCTGATGTGGGAAAAGAGATTATATACAGTAAAAGCCACCCACAAATGGTGGTAGTCAGCAGCTAGTCGAGATTTCCATGGTGTCATATGAATGTTTGTCATGTTTTTTCTGTCACCAGGCTCCAAATAGTCTAGGTGGCTATAGTGCAGGGGCTAATTAGCCACCTAAATTATGCGTCCAGTGTGTCATTTGGACACCCAGAACACTGTTTTTTGACAGTTTGGACACCCAAAAGTTTAGGTCAGGATTTGCTGATGATGACAATTATAGAAGATAGTGCATGTAGTTTCACTCCTACAATACAAACAAAGCAGTTATTGGCCTAAAAAAGCAAAATCTGTATATATATATATATGGTTTATTTCATTAGTAGTGTGTACTTTGTACACCACTTGGGACACCCAAAAGTCTATGAAACCTTCGTTTTGACACCCTGTTTGCAAATCCTGGCTAAGACTGTGCTATAGTGATCAGTTTAGTCTACACTTATCTCATCAGGGGAATAGAGGAATCAGTTTGAGTTTTAGTATGAGAGAGAGAGAGAGAGAGAGAGAGAGAGAGAGAGAGAGAGAGAGAAAGATATATATATACAGTCAAATTGCCTCAACGACCACTTCCCTTAAACGACCACTTGCCTTGAACGACCGTTTCAAATCCCCCCAAGGCTATTCCCTGTATATTTTACCTTGATTAAGCGACCACTTGCTTGACGCGACCAACGGCCATGAAATCTTATCCCTACGACTAAATGGTCCTTTATTCAACGGCCACTTAAATGCCTAGACACCTTGTATATTGAAAAGAGCACAATAAAATAATGAAATAATCGGTAAAAATTTGAAAGTATATCATTTCTGAGGGTCCTAAATTAATGATATAGTTCAACTTTTATTTTTCTGAATTGTTTATTCTTAGAATTTTAATGAAGAAATTTCAACAAACGCAGCTAAACATAACAACTTCAATAATTCCAGGTCATTGTTGGAAATTCTTTGATTTTTCATAACCTCGTTCAGACCCTCAACCCTTTCTTAAGAGACCACCTCTTTAAAAGACCACTTTTGACATTTCCCTTGAGGTTTGACTGTATATATAGATAGATAGAGAGAGAGAGAGAGAGAGAGAGAGAGAGAGAGAGAGAGAGAGAGAGATTGAGAGAGAGAGACAGACAGACAGACAGACAGAGACGGAGAGAAAGAGAGAGAGAGAGAGAGAGAGATAGAGAGATAGATAGAGAGAGTGAGATAGATAGAGAGAGTGAGACAGAGAGACATACAGAGACAGAGAGAAAGAGAGAGAGTGGGAGAGAGAGAGAGAGAGAGAGAGAGAGAGAGAGAGAGAGAGAGAGAGAGAGACTGAGAGGGAGAGGGGGAGAGAGAGAGAAAGAGAGTGAGAGAGAGGGAGAGAGTGAGAGAGAGGCTGATAGGGAGAGAGAGACAGAGAGAGAGAGACAGAGACAGACAGAGAGAGAGAGAGACAGAGAGAGTGAGAGAGAGAGAGAGACAGAGACAGACAGAGAGAGAGAGAAAGAGAGAGAGAGGCTACATGCTAGACTGTAGGGGAAGCCCCTATATAGAAACTTGTAGAATAGAAGTTTGTGAAAGTTGTATAAAAGAGTTTTTTAGCTTTAGGGGTGGACCCTTATAAATATAGAGAGAAAAAAAAATGATGAAAAAACATGAATGCATTTTTCCTTGCTTTATTGCACATGGCTTTTATCTTTATCTGCAATTTTGGCTTTACAGGCACTTAAGGGGGCATCTGGGCATTCCCTAGTCTGACAGTAACGAGTAATGCTAATGAGATAAATGTGTCTCATTGTGGCCGATGCCGGATGGACAAAAGAGATATAGAGCTGAGACATAAGATTGATTGCTCCAATTAGCCCTTTATTATATGCTACTGGTGGCTAATTTGGCCAATACAAAATTATGCAAGTTTCTAACTTTTAGTGTATATATCCTGTGTCTGGTTAGAGTTCTATTGCATAGCAGTTAATGACACTCCAACTAGTCACCTTTATACATGATTTTTGTATGCCAAATGCTATGTAATACACATCGTACTAGACCGAATAAATTCAAATCAAATCAACCCAAAAATGACTGAAACCCTGGCACATAGGTACTCACCTGAGAGTGCTCAGCGAGAGCTATGCAATGAAAACCAACATGACAGGATTTAGATGGTTTTCAAAGATCTTTGTGTTCTTGTGCTTTTGCCAAAAGTAGCCTCAGCATTAGAAGGGTAAAGCATTATCATCACCACCACAAACCATTTGTGCTATGCATTTCCAATGAATGCCAACATGACAGGGTTTAGATGGTTTTCAAAACTTGTATATTTTTGCCATGGAACGAAAGTAGCCTCAGCATGGAAAGGGTTAAAAGATTAATGCCCACGTATCTCTCTAATAAGGTTCCCATCAGAATAGTGAGCCGGTATAACCCACTTACCTGTGATTAGCCCAGCTGAAGACAATGGGTCTCCAGAACTCATTGTCTGCTATTAGGGATAGGCACCGGTACTCGATACCATTGTCTTAGCCAGGGCGTCTGGGTGTCTTTTTGGACACCCAAACCCTAAAAAAGCACCCCTCAGGACACCCCAAAAAAAATTTGAGGAATTTCTTAAAATGTCAATCTCAAGCATATAATCAAATTTGTTCATCTCCATATAGTTCCAATGACATTGTATAATGATATCATACCTTATTTTGATAAATTTATACATGCTTATAGTTGAAATCTGAGTATATTGTGGTCCCCCTTAAAAATCTGGACACCCAAAAGGTTGTTGAGAAAGTTGCCAGTCTTGGATATAGCAAATACTACATTGTCTGAAAAAATCATTTTAGATGATGAATCTTGTGTTTGTCCAATAGGATTACAGTATCACTAGCTTACTTGTGTATACCACAATAGGCCTGACCCGGTTAAGATGGTCCAGCAGCTTAGAGCTGAAAGTGATACAAGCAGCCGGCCGGCTCCCACTAGACACCATACAGATAGGGGACACCATACAGATAGGGGGCACCCAAGTTACAAAAGTCCAGATATTTCCAGTTAGGATTTTGAAAATTTAACAAAACTTGCTGAGTATATTGCTTAGATTATGCTGATACTATATATGAAAATGTTGTAGTCTCAGTATTACATGTTTTAAGTAATACTACCCCAAATCACCAACATGCAGGACCTGGCGTAACTTAGCCATATAGGATATACAGAAAAAATACCTGATGAATATTGTGAAATGTTCCCCTTACACTAAATGTTCATTTTGTTGCTTTTAAAAAGAATGTGCCTGTATATGTATGGTGGGCTTCTTAATTACTAGACAACATTTGGTAGGGACTTTTATCAAGCCTTATTCCCCCATAGTCGGCACTGCTCAGGGTAATCCCTTGGGGGTAATGTCCAGCTTGATTTCCCACGTACAATGCTTAATAACTGTTTTATTGTATGATGACAGATTTATAATCAAGTAATACAGTATGTGTGTGGTAAGAGGGGTCAGTACATGTCCACACAGGTCGAAAAATGGATGTTACTTTTTCCTCTCGTTCAGGTCAAGAGCTACAAAACTTCTTAAGATTTAGAGGGGTTTTAATAACTTGGCAGAGAAAACTTGATTTTGTGTGCTTATTAGTGTTGGGACGATCATCGATTATAATCGACGCTTACTCGTTTGCCTCTTTCATAATGATTTATCGATAATGAAACTGGTTATCGATAATAATCGGAAAATACGACACCTAGCGGCGAAACATGAAACTAAAAAACGGCAAGTTGTCAGCTTTCCCGCAATGAAACTTAAGCTCCAAAACACGTGAAAAGGTAGTAAAAGTGTTCCAAAATGTAAAATGATTATTGGTCTTACGAATCATATACTGGTATTCAGGTACCAATCCAAATTATGCATGTTGGTGATGCAAGCTGGAGCAGTTGGTAAGAGCTTATTTGGTGCACTTTCACTCTTTCTAAGGAGTGTTACAAAAGGTGCACATGTTTCAAATTTTGCACTCTAGGCCTGTATCCAATTACTGAAAGAGTGCGATGAACTGATTATGATCGATAATCGATCGGTTGGCTGTAACTGATTATCGATTATGAAATTGCAACTGATTCCCAACCCTAGTGCTTATATCAGGCTGCTCATGAAATTAGTATTGAAATAGACCCAGATGGCTTTCTGGAGGACAGAGAAGAGGTTATTGGAGAGAAACTTCAAAATTCATATCTTTAGCAGCCCATGTGGTCTCTACCATACTCTTGGATATTGGAGAACCATGGAAATAGTCAATTTCATCGTTTTGTATCATTTAAAGTAATTTTTGAGGGTGAGAAGCCTTAATGTTTAGAGATGAGTATACTCTTCTAGCATCCTCCATGGTGAGTAGTAGTGGTCACTGCTACTGGGTCCCGGAACCTGAATATGTACCCTCCTTTCTTGGTGGACAGAATATCCGCTGGTCTGCATGTATCACCAAGCACTATTTAGGACACTGCATGTGCCTTAACGGGATCACTCCTATTGGTGCTACCAAAGGTTTATTAACATATGTTAATAAACCTTTGGTGCTACGCACTCGGAAACATTGCAAACCCATAAATACAGTGAGTAACACATAGAAAATGTTGGAGAAGCCATATACAAAACGAGAAAAAGATAGATTTAAGGGTTTGAATCTTAAAAAAGAAGCAAGAATGACTTAAACTAAACATGAAAGACACAATAAAATCTAGAACCTCATAAACGATACAGTGGAACATAAATACATTGAGAAACACATACACCTTACGAGAAAACCATATACAAAACAAGAAAAAGATGAACAACTACACAGGTAAAAGTTGACGGACCTGTACATGCCCGTTCAAAACATGCCCGTTACATGCATAATGATGCACAGCAATGTAACGGGCCCGTTCAAACAGGCCCGTCACGGGCCTGTAAATTCAAAATATCAAAAATTTTAAAACTAATGAAAAAGTTTTTTTTTTTTTTTTTTTACCCATAAGATCTCACCTCGTAATGCCTTGCTAAGTTATTTGATCAGACACTGACAAGAGTTCAATGCTTCTCATACACCAATTTCGGATCTCTGACGTAATTTCTGATCTAGCATCCCAATCCAATGCTTTGTCAATATCAGTGCAAAAAGAATAATGCTTGCAACAAAAAGATTCTGCTCAATTGATTATTTGAGGTATTAAATATATTTAAACATTTAAAAAATATTTTCAAAGTTTAATTTGAGAAAAATATGATAAAAATATGGCTGCTAGTTGTCTGAAGGCCCAACGGGCCTGAAACGGGCCCGTTACAGGCCCGTTATGGCATCCTTAAAAAATAAAAGTTCTGGCCTCACTATTGTCCATTATGGGCGCATCCTCTGTTGGCCCTGCCGGCATGGGACCATTCCAGTCCTGATATGGACACGAAACTTATCGGCACCCACAGAGGCCCTAAAGTTTCACAACGGGCATGTAACGGCCCCATTCAGACGGGCATGTAACGGCCCCATTTTGACGGTACAGTTAAATCATCTTCAAAGTGTTAAAATAATGGTCCGCTAGCACATTTAGGCAAAAATGTGCAAAACCAACACTTATGTATATGTTTATTAAATGATGTATCAACAGGCTCCCAAATAGCCTGTCGCAACATGCCCGTTATATTAACGGGCCCGTTTATACCTGTGCATCATTATGCATGTAACGGGCATGTTTTGAACGGGCATGTACAGGGCTGTTAACTTTTACCTGTGTAAGAATTTGTACACGGGGTAAGAAAGGCATAAGTTAACCCAATAATGCTCTCAGCGACCAAAAGCAGTCTGACAATTTTGATGAAATCTTGCAGGCAAAAGCATAGTTTGGAAAATATTTGATGGAGAAATGTCAATCAGAACATTACTAACAAACCCTCCTTCAAATATTTTGTAAAATCACCATCAATACAAAAGTTGTTGTTAAAAGTGTCAGAGCTCCAGACGACAATTCCTGCAGGAGCTCCTTAGCATTAATGGGTTAAGCCAAAACATTACATAAACAAAACTGGAGGAAGACAAGGAAATTAGCTACAGCCACATAAAAAACACCAGTGATACACGGAGAGACCTAGATCCCCATAAATACTGCTAGAAAACATAAATTAAGTTAAAAACACACAAATAATGATATAAGTACTCATAAATAAAGCTGGTATTCTGATGTATCACTAGAGAGGGGTACTATCTCAGCAGTCTTCTTGATCACTGCTGAGAGACCTATATAATGTCTAGACATGAAGGAAGAGGAGACTTATTTACTCAACACAGAACCGTTAAGAAATCCCAGGAAATCATGGAATTTTCTTAACATTATCCCAGGAAATCCTGGCATTTTCATTGCAATATCCCAGGAAATCCTAGCATTTACCTAGCATTATCCCAGAAAACCTGCTATTTTCTTAGCATCGCTCCAGGAAACACTGTCATTTTCCTAGCATAACACAGGAAATCCTGGCATATTCCTAGCACTATCCCAGGAAATCCTGGCATATTCCTAGCACTATCCCAGGAAATCCTGACATTTTCCTAGCATTAACCCAGGAAATCCTGACATTTTCCTAGCATTAACCCAGGAAATCCTGACATTTTCCTAGCATTAACCCAGGAAATCCTGACATTTTCCTAGCATTAACCCAGGAAATCCTGGCATTTTCCTAGCATCATCCCAGGATGTCCTGACATTTTCCTAGCATCATTCCAGGAAATCCTGGCATATTCCTAGCATTATCCCAGGAAATCCTGGCATTTTCCTAGCATTATCCCAGGAAATCCTGACATTTTCCTAGCATTAACCCAGGAAATCCTGACATTTTCCTAGCATTAACCCAGGAAATCCTGACATTTTCCTAGCATTAACCCAGGAAATCCTGGCATTTTCCTAGCATCATCCCAGGAAGTCCTGACATTTTCCTAGCATCATCCCAGGAAATCCTGACATTTTCCTAGCATTAACCCAGGAAATCCTGGCATTTTCCTAGCATCATCCCAGGAAATCCTGGCATTTTCCTAGCATCATCCCAGGAAATCCTGACATTTTCCTAGCATCATCCCAGGAAATCCTGGCATTTTCCTAACATCATCCAAGGAAATCCTGGCATATTCTTAGCATTATCCCAGGAAATCCTTGCATTTTCCTAGCATTATCCCAGGAAATCCTAGCACTTGCCTAGCATTATCCCAGGAAATCCTGGCATTTTCTTGCATTTTCCCAGCATCATCTTAGGAAGCACTCAGTCTGGCATTTGCCTAGCATCATCCCAGGAAGTCCTGACATTTTCCTAGCATTATCCCAGAAATCCTGGCATTTTCTTAGCATTATTCCAGGAAACACTGCCATTTCCCTAGCATTATCCTCGGACATCCTGGAATTTTCCTAGCATTTTACCTGGAAACACTGCCATTTCCCTAGCATTATCCTTGGAAATCTTGGAATTTTCCTAGCATTTTACCTGGAAACAATGATTATTTCTACCTCCTTATGGTTTTCAGCAGTGGAGTTTTTACATTTGTTTTAGTCAATTGGGTGTATGTGTTTGTTGTAGGATGAAATTTGAACCCATATATCAAGAAATGAAAACTAAAACTACATCCTGCTTTGGCCATAATGTGCATCACATTTAACCCTTTTAATTCCATATTATAATTTTCCCTGCAAATGTCTGATACCAAATTGCAATGGGGATTAGTGCGCGAAACCTAGTACCAGGTCGTTAATGTTTGACGATCTTATAAAATGTTAGTGTACCATAGTCATGTGACATATCAAAAAGAACCTTGAATCGATGACAGCATTGTGACAGCCAATTGCCTAGTTTTCAGCTAAGTTGGGGGTCTTTTAGATTGGTGAGCAAGGTTTATCTTTATATGAATCGGATTATCTCACTGGAATACATGCACACATCCCTATCCATTTGAAGTTGGGAATTTCCTGGATTTCCTTGGATAATTCTAGGAAAATCCCAGGCTTTCCTTGGAAGTCTCATCTAGTTGGGTAAGGGATGGTTCCGCAAACACATAACTCCATGTGTGGCATTGGAAGGGTTAAAGTGGAGTGAGAGAAATTCCCAGAAAGAGCTCGCAAACATGATAGGTTTGAGTAAGGCTAATTGATTTCATTTCTCATATTGCTGCCCTTTAGGCCAGCAAAGGTGTCTTGTTTCATTATTGGTAATGAGGATGATGATAATGATGATGGTAATGACAATGATGATGTTTGATATGATGAATGTGGGAGGAAATTCTTTTTTTTACGTCACTTTCAACAGTTTTGGTCATAAGGCGACAAGATAGAAACCCAGAACCGGAAAGAAATTCATTGTCTTCACAAATGATTCCAAAGGACGATCCTTTAGTTTCAGTAGAACCATAGATAGCCCTCAGAATGCCACACATTTATATAGCGACCAGGTCAAGCCGATCCAGCATGGACTCAAACCTGCAACCTCATGCCTGAGAAAAAGGCATTGTAACCATGCTCTAGGCCATGGCAGATCCTGCCTGATGATGATGATGATGATGATGATGATGATGATGGCGATGATGATGATGATGATGATAATGATGATGATTGTAGCGGGGATGATGATGATGATGATGATGATAATGATGATTGTAGCGGGGATGATGATGATGATGGTGATGGTGATGATGATGAGTATAGTGGTAATGATGATAATTATGGTGATGATGACGATGATGATGATGATGATGATGGTGATGATGATGACGATGATGATGAAGAAGATGAGTATTGATTATTATGTGCTTATCTAATTATCCTCTGTCCTTTGGGTTTTCATTTTTGCTTGTCATGAAGTTAGATAATTAGGAACATGCTATCTAAATACCAAGAGGCTGCTGTGTTAAATTGATGTAGAACCTGGGGCCCTTACCAAAAATAGTTACCTAATGCCCTTAACTAGTAGTGCTGGGAATACCAAGGAATTCCTTGTATAATGTTTGGAAAAATGCCGCTCTCTCCTGAGAAGTCTCAGCTGCATGGGGTAAAGGAGGCATTTTAACTCTTTTCCATGCTAAAACTACTTTCATCCAAGGCAGAAAAATGCAAAATATTTTGAAAAACAACTAAACCCAGTCATGTTGGTATTCATTGGAAAACACACGCTGAGTACTCTCAGGTGAGTACCCATTTGCCATTGTTTTTGTGGGTTCCCAAGGCAGTTGGAGCCCACCTTGGCATCACTCACGTCTGTCGCTGTGTATCCCTTTCCTTTGGTCTTCGTCTTAATGTATTCTAATGTCCATTACTATTATGTTGAGTACCATTACCCTTTCATATTCATGTTGCCTTTGACTGATAATAACTTTTTATATAGATATCCATCTTAAATTTTGAGTGGCCTACCTTCTTTGGGTCCCTCTGTATAGCTCTGATTATGATATCTTTTTGTGTTATTTATTTTATAGTCGTTGTTTTTCAACTGACTGTAATCGTAGTTCCTCCTCGTGTCTGAGTTCTTCGTAGCGGTCGCCATCTTGTGTTGTTCGATTAGCTTGTCGCCGGTGTGTTATTGCGGCTTGTTGTAGTGTTTTGGTTTTTGCCGTGGCGTGTGCCGCGGCATGCCCGATTGTCTCAATCGAGCAATTCTCGTCAAGGCGAGATCTCGTGTGTCAATCGATCTCGCCATTGGAATGTCGGTTGTCACGTGTGGGACTTCCCCGATGTCACGTGGGGGCTTCCCCGACCCTATTAGCATAGGCTAGTGACGTCAGCCGGCACATCGGGATTCTCCCCATACAACGTCATCGCAGGCCGCCGCCATGTTTGGTAACTTCCATTAATCAGGAAGTTATCCCTCAAATTTGGCGAAATAACTTGGGAATAGGTGATATAGATATCTCACCTATTCTCACATGTTTTTCTCTGTCAGATTGACAAAGAAAAACATCAATATTATACCTCAAATATAAAGTGTGAGGTAAAACACGGCCGAAAATCGATCTATTGCGATGTTGATACCGGCTCGCAGCTAGCTTGTCGGCACTGAAGAGAGTGCTTCCAGTTTTTCGAACGATCGATAGTTCTTAATTCCTGACATCCTAAATTCAAAAAACATAATAATTAGACTAAATGGATGTCAGGGAATAAGAATATCAACTTCGTTTTTCAAAATTAATTTTTTGTTTGTTGCTGAAACGATCATGTAAAACAAGTGCAAAGGAAATTGCTTCGCACGTGTTTAGATCCGCCATTTTGAAAACGGCAGATTTTGCGGTCTCCTCTCTGCACTTTACACGATCCATATAAATACTTCCCGTGGTTGGATCGTAATGAATAAAACATTTCCTGAAAGGCAAGACACATATCTATCTAACAATGTCAATTTTACATTTGTTTATTTGGCGATTAATATAAAAGAGTCATGATTCAAAATAGGTGCATTGCTTATGGCCAACGGATTTCGAAATCGAATTTGCCGTAAACACTAAACAGTGCCTGACAACTGGTGTTGGAGTGTGTTGACCATCATGTTTGAAGCCTTCGAAAAAGGCTATAACTGATGGTACAACACAAAATAAAGACACCATAAGGAGGACAACAAGGTAGGCAATTGATATATGTTTTTATTTTTATTTCTATTGTAGATTTTTACTGCTCTGGGAATTTTATCTCTGTGTTGTTGCGCCTGAAAGTTGGTAAACTTGGGAGTGACAAAATGGCGGCCACAACACTTGCTTTTTATGTTCAATCGTTGATTTGTGGTGCAAAACATGATCGTTTCTAAACAAAAATTACATGTATCGATTGAGGAGGTTTCAATTATATTAGATATCAATGTTTTACAATTAATATTTTCTATTTTCATTTGTTTATAGCGCTCTAACTTTGAGGTAGTTGATCCTTTTGAAGCGCTTTCAGAATTCGTTTCTGGCCAAGACTTATTTGCATTCCCTTTACTTTAGGATTGCTCATGATAAATTAAAACAAGGAAACACACACTTATTTTCATATTATATATCAGTTTTTAATAAGCATTCTAAGTATACCATTTTCGAAAAGAAATACTTATGTGCAACTTGAAGAATTTCAGGCTAAAGTAGGGCTAATGCATACCTGATTTTTCATTTATTTTAAATCAAAATCAGCATGCTCTCTGCAAAACCTTAGGTTTACACTGATCAGACATAATATATTCTAAAAGTAATATCTACAAAACAAACATAATTAAAAAGAACAAGAACAGTAGTTTTAGGCAGTATTTTTTATTTCAGATTTTTTGTATGATATTTTGCCTTTTATGGCTGGAGAGAGTTACAACCCCCTGACAGCGCAACAGCAATGCAACATAATTTGTTGAAAAAAAACAATCCAGTTTGAGGGACAAGCCCCCGTCAGCCAATTCAACGTGTTAAGGGTTAATGGCGATTGTCCCGTGGAGGGCTCATTGCTGCTTTCGCTGTTGGGGTCAATTATATATTCAACGGGGGTTGCTAAGTTAGTCTGGGGCCGACCATTGGGTTCTCATTACACGGCCAGTCATGACATGGCCATTTTTGCTTACCACGCTGGGTGCTCATGGCGCGGCCAGTCTGCGGCGCGCCCATTTTTGTCTCACCTCGCAGTGGTGCTGTCAGGGCATGGCCATATTTGCTTACCACGCTGGGTTCACATGTGTTTGTCTCACCAAGCTGGGTTCACATGTGTTTGTCTCACCACACAGTGGTGCGGGACATCTAGGATTTTACCCCGGTGCTAATAAGTCATGTTAGATGCAGAGATATTGTGTTATATTGTTTTATTTTGACAGATTCATATATATCGTATTATCTTGTTTTATCTTGTGTTATCTGACTTATATATTGGTTCTAGTGTCGAGTACTGTTTGATGATATATTTTAAGAAATAACACACACAGACAAAATTAGCCACCAGCAGCATAAGGATTAAGTAGCTTTTGAACATGCATTTGGGCTCCCTGGCACGTTAATTTCGAACCCTAGACAAACTCCATTCCTTCCCTGTATCAAGGCGAAATCTATTCAGGATCATGACATACTCTTCCCAGAAAACCTGTCCTTTAACCAGCTCTTCCTTGAAGAAAACCTACATGCAAATAGTTTAAATCAATGGTCTAGGTAAATGGATGAATCATATTCATTGCTTCCATAATTAAAGCAGGTTTTTTGTTTTGTTTCCAGCCTAACCTCCTGACCAATGCATGCCCGATGGCACAAGTGGTCTTACAGAGTGGATAAGCAGATATCTCTGAAAAATGAAATGTCTGCCTCCCCTTCCACGAAGTATCGATCGCTGAATTATTCTTGAATCAAAAGTTGTCTTATTTAACCATCGCTATATTTGTGGTTGTCATCCGACCATATGGGCAACCAGAGCAGAATGGGTTAACCCTTGTGATGCTAAGGCTACTTTTGCCAAAGGCACAGCAACACAAAAATTTTGAAAACCATACAAAACACTATCATGTTGGTATTCATATAAAAGCTCTTGCTGAGTACTATTAGATGAGTACCCATGTGCCAGGGTTTGAGCTATTTTCAGCTTTATTCCCATAATTTAGTATTGACCAAATTAGCCCCCAGCAGCCCAAGGGTTAATGGCGGCCTATGCCTCCTATTCTACACCAATCACAATACTGCAAGTATGACAGGCATAGCTGTGACACGTGGAAGACAAGAAGAATACGCAAATCAATTGACAATCTCGTCAATTTTCGCCCACCTTCAGAATCTGTTTCAGCATCGACCTTCTCAGGACAATGCCACAAAGGAGAGCTATGACAAGAGATTTGTCGACGTGTTTGATGACACCTGGTCCAAGAGTTTTCGTTGTTCATCATTGGTGATAAACTGCGCCTGCATCGTGTGCTGCGGCGCCAACGTTATTTTTTGGAATGGCTGATTGTGCGACAATGAGGATCGTCAGCGAGACCGGATGAATGGTCTGCATCTTCCCCGCGGCGGCCGCATGCTTTGCGGCGGCACTGGTGGCTACCCCTTTTGGCTGTATCTGCAACTGCTGCAGCTGGCCCGCGCTGAAGACCTGATTGGCGTAGACTTGGTGGAAGTTGTTGGTGGTGATGAGACGGGAGGCCGGAGACATGGAGAGGTTAAAGGTCGTGGCCAGCTGCTGCGGGGTCGCGGAAGCGGCGGCGCTCAACGATTGCTCCGAGGCCAACTGCTGCTGCTTCTGGAGATTCCCAAGAGTCTTTTGGTAGCTGCTGCGGGCTGTTGATATAACATGTCAAATATTTGTAATTGTCTTTATTAATCCATTGATAAACCAATCAGCATATTAATTAGATAAAGTACCTTGACCAGAGAAAATACATGCTAACATTGAACAATACATAACATACAATTTTATTGCATGATACACACTATAATAACCACATCTAATAGCAGACCTTGCAATATACAAATTGATTGAGAAATAAATATTCATAAAAGACCATAATAACAGTAACAAAAGGAACCCACAAGCTGACGCTGACAGCGTCTCTCTTGTTTAAACACTTTCCAGGATTTTGCATCATTTTGTATTGGCCAAATCAGCCACCAGCTGCATAAGGATTAAACCACTAGGCCATGGAGGCAGGCACCAACATAATTTTCAGAACTAACCTGCCATGCCGGTTATTAATGATGTTTACTTGCCTGACATAACTTTTGACTTGCCCGAACTTAAGTTATAACATATGCTAGAAAGGCATGTATTGTTTATTATGGATTTAAAGATTTGAAAACCATTTTTTCTTTTCAGTTTTGCATTGTTTGCATATTTCTGAGTATTTGAGCCATTTACTCTATACAAAGAATGTGTTAAGTGTTCAGAAAATCAGCTTGCCCATTCGGGCAAGTGAAAACTAAAATGCACTTGCCCAAAAGCCCTTTTTTCAAAAATTCACTTGCCGGGGCAAGCGGGCTAGTATTTATGTGGGTGCCTGGGAGGATCCTATACATGGCTAGGATGATTGGGGGACTTAAGGCCTGTCTGAGCACTACCTCAGCGGATCGAGGGAGGGAATTGGTTTTTTATGTTGCTTTCAACAGCTAATAGGGTCATATTACGGTGAGATAGAAACCTGAATCTGGGAATAAATTCTCTACTCTTTACAAATAGTTCTTCTTTCAAGGGGTCTTTCCATGGTCTTAGCCAGCAGGGCGTCTGGGTGTCTTTTTGGACACCCAAACCCTTAAAAAGCACCCTTTAGGACACCCAAAAGATTTTGTGAAGAATTTCTTAAAATGTCAATCCCAAGCATATAATTGAATTTTCTCATCTCCATACACTTCCCATGACATTGTGTAAGGTTATTATGCCTTATTTTAATAAATTCATACATGATAATGGTTGAAATCTGAGTATATTGTGATCCCCCTTAAATATTTTGACGCCCAAAAAGTTTACCATGGCCAATTTTGGGCACCCAATTTCTAAATCCTGGCTAAGACCCTGAGTCTTTCAGTTGCAGAAGTACCATAGACAGCACTCCACAATGCCGCACACATGTATAGTGACCAGACCAACCCACTTTTTGGGATCCTGCAGAGACTGGAACCTGCGACTTCACACACAGAAGCCAGGCAACATAACCACTAGGCCAAAATAATTAAAATGTCAAAAAGAAAATAGATTTAAGATTTGAAATATGTATAGAATTGACTCCCACGAGGGAAGTTCATTCTTTATATTAATCAAATTTCTTAATATGACGTTGCTTGATTTAACCCTTATGCTGCTGGTGGCTAAATTGGCCATTACAGAATTATGGCTGAAAAATGACTGAAACCCTGGCACATGGGTACTCATCTGAGAGTACTAGTGAGAGATAGTGAGAGCTATCCAATGAAACCAACATGACAGGGATTAGATGGTTTTCAAAAATCTTTGTGCTTTGGATGAAAGAAGCCTCAGCATTGATAGGGTCAAAAAGTTCTCAGTTCCTTACAAAATGGAGCTGAGACTTCTGAGGAAGTCGCAGATTTTATGGGAAAATCCTGGGAGTGTCTTGGTATTCCAAGCTTTGTTTGGTAATGGTTGCTATGTTTCTATGTTTCTTCAACCTCAGCATTAGAAGGGGTTACGTTTATGCTGCTGGTGGCTAATTTAGCCAATACAAAATTATACAAAAAACCTCATAAATGACTGGAACCCTGGCACATGGGTACTCATCTGAGAGTACGTCACGAGAGCTAAACTATGAGTACCAACATGACAGGGTTTAGGTGCATTTCAAAAATCTTCACGTCCTTGTGCTTTGGACAAGTTATTCTCAGCATTGAAAGGGTGAAAGGTGCCCATTTTTACACTTAGACAGCCCGAGACACAGGTCTATCTGTTGATGTATGATCCTGACCCGTAGACTGAGAACTGAACTGTTGCAATAAATAGCTGCCACAATTAGTGGGTAGTGCCCACTCACCTGTAGATCTATTGCCTGCTGATCTAAGGAGGCAGGTAGGAAGCCTGATGTATGCTAGCCCAGTTCACTCCGACAGGCACGAATAACTTGGAAGAACTCATTCCTTTAAGTCTCCATAAGGCCCAGTCACACTAGGGTCCGACTATCGCACGATTTTTAAAATCGGCAGGTCGGACTCGATTTTTTCACCTTTCGGCTCCGTCTAAAAAGTCGGCATATACAATCTTAACCCAGTACCGACTTTTTAGACGGAGCCGATAGGAGGAAAAATCGAGTCCCACCTGCCGATTTGAAAATCGTGCGATAGTCGGACCCTAGTGTGACTGGGCCTATACCTAAAAGCGATACCGTATATGTACTCTACAACCTTGTAACCCTGGCGCCCTCGGGCTACTTGTAAACGTGCCAGAGGGCCTCAGGGAAGATCCTTACCATTGGACTGAGTAACCCTCTTTGAATAAAGATTATTATTGTTATCATTATTATTATTATTATTATTATTGTTATTATTATTATCATTATTATTATCAGTATTATTATTATTATTATTATTATTATTATCATTATTATTATTATTATTATTATTATTATTATTATTATTATTATTATTATTATTATTATTATTATTAAGAAGGCAGGTAGGAAGCCTAAAAGCAATATTGTCAGGGAAGGTCCTTACCATTGGACTGAGTTAGCCTCTTTAAATAAAGATTACTATTGTTATCATTATCTTTATTATTATTATTACTTTTATTATTATTATTGTTATTATTATTATTACTATTATTATTATTATTATTATTATTATTATTATTATTAATTATCATTATTATTATTATAATAATTATTATTATTATTATTATAATTATTATTATTATTATTATTATTATTATTATTATTATTATTATTATTATTATTATTATTAAGGAGGCAGATACGAAGCCTGATGTATGCTAGCCCAGTGCACCCCGACAGGCACGAATAACTTGGAACAACTCATTCCTTCAAGTCTCAATACCTAAAAGCGATATATGTACTCTACAACCTTGTAACCCTGGGGCCATCGGGTTACTTGTAAACATGCCATAGGGCCTCAGGGAAGATCCTTAACCATTGGACTGAGTAACCCTCTTTGAATAAAGATTATTATTGTTATTATTATTATTATTGTTATTAATATTATTAATTATTATTATTATTATCATTATTATTATCATTATTATTTTCATTATTATTATTCAGATCACCCTTCCCATTAAGAGGATACATTCCTCAAAAGCTCAGCTATTTACAAGTATTACGTAATTCCCCTTGAAGCTGATTGGTCAAACAGAATTTAAGTTGATAAAGTGCCAGATATGAGTATCAGAAATATTCTCTATAGATTCTCTGTGACAAGTCCCACCTGTTAGTTTATAAGAGGCAGCCAAATAACCCTCTCAAAACTGAGGCTACTTTTGTCCAAAGCACAAGGACGCAAACTTTTTTGAAAACCATCTAAACCCTGTCATGTTGGTATTCATTGGATAGCTCTAAATTTTCAAAAATCTTTGCATCCTTGTGTTTTGTTCAAAAGTAGCCCCAGCATCAGAAGGATAAATATGGCAGAAAAAGTAACGAAAAAATGAAATTATCATTCCAAGTTCGTTCACTGGATTCCACTCGGCACCTGATCACGGATGATGGATGTCGCAGTTGATCTCAGCAGGAGCGCCCCCATCTGTCTTCCGCCCACACTACGCGCCACGGCAAGCTTGCAACAAGTACAGAAAACATGCTCTCCATTTTTCTCCTCGACGGATCAATAGTAATTGGCTTTGATTGATCACCCTCCTTTCTAGTCTCGAGATTTATCCAACTCAACCCCCGAGTGCTGCGTTCCCATTGGCTAACGGGCCCCTCAGCGGGTCTTAGTGGTGTTAAGGGCTCTTGTTTTGTCAACTATTAGATTGCCGTAGGTTAGGCATTGATCCCCGGCTGGTTTTTCTGCTTGGTTTTTCTTCGATAATCGTGTGGTAAATCCGATATCGGTTGTGATGCGTATTCTCCGTCCTCATTAGTCAGTGAGAGAAGGCGCATTAGCAGTATACCCTGAGGCACATCAGATGATTATCCTTATGACATTTCACGGAGAACATGTATTGATATTTATTATTATTGTTATTATTATTACTATCATTATTATTATTATTATTATTATTATTATTATTATTATTATTACTATTATTATTACTATTATCATTATTATTATTACTACAATTAAAATTAGTGTTATTATCATTATTATTATTATTATTATTATTATCATTATTACTATTATTATTATAATTATTATTATAATTATTATTTTTATTATTATTATTATCATTATTATTGTTATATTATTATTATTATTATTATTATTATTATTATTACTGTAGGCATTCAATGAAAGGGGTAGATGTGAGGCAGCCACAGTTGGAGAAATATAACAGCAGTAGTAGTAGTAACAGCAGCAGCAGTAGTAGCAGTAGTAGTAGCAGCAGCAGCAGCAGCAGCAGCAGCAGCAGCAGTAGTAGTAGCAGTAGTAGTAGTAGTAGTAGTAGTAGTAGTAGTAGTAGTAGTAGTAGTAGTTGTAGAAGTAGCAGTAGCAGCAGCAGTAGCAGTAGTAGTAGCAGTAGCAGTACTAGCACTAGTACTAGTACTAGTTGTTGTAGTTTGATCATCATCAAGTAAATGCATAGTTGGAAACACATTTTAAGAGTACATGTTGATATGAACAGTACTAACAACTCTCCTTCAAATACTTTCTGTCAGCTTCATAAATCTTTTCATCAAATAGGGAACTTCATTTGCGCGTAGACGTCCAGGTAGCAATTAAGTCAATTTTATGTATATTTCAAATCTTAAACGCTACCAATACTTAACTTTTTCGATACAATATTTTTTTTCCATCCGTTACGGGTATTTTGTATTGTGTCGAGTACTGGCACCTACCCCTACTAGTCCCTAACTTCCCTGACTAGCACATTAAGTCCTGCTGGTGTTTTATATCTCCTGGTTTCCACATATTCTCCTGTGCGTGTGGGGGGGGGGGGGGGGTTAATTAGACTCAGGTGAGGCCTTGGGCAGGTGAGTATCTGCCGGCAGGAATAGATGGGTGCGATGCCGAGTAAGCGGGGCTGATTGCGACATAAATCTCGTTTGGCTTTGAACCCCTGGATGAGGAGCAGGTTAATTACGGCTTGTGAAGCTGCTCAAGTAGTTAACGTGGGCTGAGGGGCATTGAGACTTCATGACAAAAACATACTTTATCTCCCAGGGCTTTTCTTAGCCAGGATCTTGAAACTGGGTGCCCAAAATTTGCAATTGTCAAACATTTGGCCATCCTATTTTCAAGGAAGTTCTCATTATATTCAGATGACAACCATAGATGTGTATTTACTATGTATGATGTCCTTATACAATGTCTTGGGAATTGTTTTGAGGTTGAAAAATTTCAATTATATGCTTGAAATGGACATTTTAAGAAATCAATCACAAAACATTTGGGTGTCCACGGGGGTTATTTTAGAGGGTTTGGGCATCCAAATGACGCCCAGACACCCTAAGGCTATGGTGTCTCCACTACCTGGGTACTTTATTAAAATCTTCCTCCTTTAAGCCCTCTGGTGGCTCTCTTTGGAACTAGATGTCATGAAATATTAGTTAACGTTGGCTGAGGATCATTGAGACTTCATGACACAAACCTAACGCAGTGTCTCCACTACCCGGCTATTCGATAGAATCTTCCTCCTTTAAACCCTCTGGTGGCTCTCTTTGGAACTAGATGTCATGAAATACCTGTTTTAATGTGGGCCGAGGATCATTGAGACTGACAAAAACACACTGTGTCTCCACTACCCGGCTATTCAATAGAATCTTCCTCCTTTAAGCCCTCTGGTGGCTTTCTTTGGAACTAGATGCCATATGCAATACCTGTTAACGTGGGCTGATCATCATTGAAACTTCATGACAAAAACATACAGTCTCTCCACTACCCGGCTACTCTGATAGAATCTTCCTCCTTTAAGCCCTCTGGTGGTTCTATTTGGAACTAGTCATGCTGTAACTGTTTATTCTCCTCTGTATTAAAAAACACACTTTCCGGAGAAGTCTGTAGTTCTCTGTAGTATGACTTCTCCAGTCATTTCAGTTTCATCCTTGAATTGAGAGCAAGCAAGAATATGTTTACATATGACATTTTAAGAAACTACTACATGCACTGACATAAGTACTCAGCCCCCTTACCCCGGCAAGTGAATTTTTGAAAAAAGGGCTTTCGGGCAAGTACATTTTAGTTTTCACTTGCATGAATGGGCAAGCTCATTTTCTGAACAAGTCAAAATCATTAACTACTTGTCCAGCATGGCAAGTTAGTTATGAAAATTATGTCGGTGCCTGTACTCTCAAATGATTTTCTATGATTTTTGAGGTTTGGGGTGTCCAAATGATACCGAGATGCCCTACCGGCTAACACAGTATTATGCTGGTAGGTATCTATGAGCAGCAATCCGAAGTGCTTACCTTTTAGCCCTTTGTCATTATGTAGGGTAGTTATACTAGTTATACTGCCACTGTGCAGGAGAAACAGGTCTAACTGTAGGTTGCATTCCAGATGGCAGGCTTTTAGTGGCTGGCAAGGTGCCAACTCTATTAGATCTCCCACTTTGGGAAGATCGTCTATCGCATTGTGAAGGGCTTAGGTAGGATAAACTACACTGGAAAAGGTTTATCCACCTTTTCATGTGCAGACTCCTATACATACAAATAGGGAAATCTTGTTGAATGAGAAATATCAAAACATCTTATTTTCCCAGAAGTTGCTGAATGTGATTGTTTAATGTCACATCTTGAACTTGAATTTATTTTATGCTAATTACTAGAGCTGCACTCACCACTCACGAACTCGAGTGGCGCGAGCATTAGGGCAGGCGAGCTGAGCTCAACTCGCTAACTCTTCTATGTTTAGAACACAAACGTGACACAGAACATCTAACACAAACTTTCTTATTACTGCTTATCACTGTCATGTTTTGTTTACAATCCCCAATGTATAAAGGCTGTGTTGAGCGTTATACTGACCTTTGTACCCCCCATAGAAAGCAATATGTAAATTAGAGATGTATTCATCTATGCAGGCACATTTAAAAATGAAATAACCGTGTAAATGTTAGCAATTCTCCATCAGTAAGTATTTCTTTCTTAATTGGTGGGCTGAATAATGAATATTTATTTTAAAAACCGCGCACCCACGAGCTCATGAGCTCATGAGACAAAATGGTGGTGAGCTCATGAGTTGATCTCCCTCTGTGAGTGCAGCTCTACTAATTACATCTTTATGTGTATATCTGAAAAAAAATGTTTGCAATAACGTGTCCTAGAACCCCCTTAGATCTGCCCCTGTGTTCTGTGTCAGGTACTATTGAAGAGTTACTCTTGATTGAAGTAATTGACGGGATCTTTGATACATTTGGCAATTAAACTTTGAAATAAAGAATCATTATTTTCACAAAACAATTCAGGGAGAGTTGGTTGTAATATTCTGATGAACATTTCTCCTTCAAATATTTTCCAAAGTATGATTTCACCTTTGTCAGGCTGCTTTCGGCCGCTGTGAGCATTAATGGGTTGAGGTATATTATGCAATGCTTACTGTAGAATAGGAAATTAATCGGAGTGGTTTATTCTGCCGAACTTTTCAGAGTGGGGTCAATTCAGAATAATGAAAGTCGGATGTATTCCTCTCATTTGAATATTAATCTTCTTGGAGTAAAACATAATGGAAAAATCCAAAATCACCAAATTGGTTAATTTGCACCTCAGGTTAATTTGCACCTCATTTAATTTCCTATTCTAGAGTATCCAGTTTCGCTATGTACATGAGGGATACTATTTTGCAAGGCATACGCCTATAGTGTATACTAGCCTTCTTTATGTAAAACCACCTTCTTGAGAGGAATATAAGAGCATCTGCTCTTCCTGCCATTCCTCCTCTTCCTACCCCCTCCGCAATCGGTGTCAAGAAACAATCAATTTTCCTCGACCTTGACTAGGATTTACGAGCTGTTGAGTTCGTGACAATGAAAATTGATTTCTTTTGGTTTGCGTTGCCTTTATCGCTGACTGGGCTTCAGGAGCGCCCGAGTTTATCTCACGATGTTAACAAAGTGACGGGCGGCTTGGCACCACATCTTTAACCCTTCCAACGCTGAGGCTGCTTTCATCCAAAGAAAAAAGGATGCAAAGATTGTTGAAAACCATCTAAACCCTGTCTTGTTGTTATTCATTAGATAGCTCTCGCTGAGTACTCTCTGATGAGTACCCATATGCCAGGGTTTCAGTTAATTTTCAGGTTTTTTGCATCATTTTGTATTGGCAAAATCAGCCACCAAATTAATTTTTTAAAAGTAACTTTTGGATTCAGCATAAAATCCAAGGGTTAACCTTTTTATGCCTGGAGATCTCCTTGACAAGGATTGCCTGGCACTTAGATACTTTTGAAGATAACTCTGAAATTAGTCATGAATTCACAAAATATTTGAAGAAGAGTTGTGAGTTTGATTTTCAACATTTTTCTTTCAAATATTGTCCATTTTTGGAGAGATATCACAAAAATAGTTCGGTGATTTTTGGCACTCCAGGCATGAATGGGTTAACCAGTAATTGATACATTGTGAAATATTACTGCAGAGAATTATTGTCTGAATCAAATTATTTTTTGAAAAGTAATTTGGAATTCAGCAAAAAATCCAATTAAAATTTGAAGTACATTAATTAGTAGTGTGTTGATTTAAATTTCACATTTAACCCATTGATGCTCAGCCTGACAATTTTGGTGAAATCTTTCAAACAAAAGCATAGTTGGGAAAATACTGAAAGGACAAATGTTGATAGGAACACTGCCAACAATACTCCTTCAAAGATCTTTCAAAATCAAAATCCAAAGTTATTATCAAAAGTAGAATAAATCCACACAAAAATCTTTATAAGAACTCCTAAGCATTTATGGGTTAACCTGGCCATTGATACTTTGGGTTCCAGCAGAAAAATATTGTCTAAATCAAATTATCTTTTTAAAAAAAAGTTTGCTATTCAGTTTTAAAATCTGATGAAAACTTGAAGTAGAGTTGCTGGAAATTTGTTGATTTACATTTTACATTTTTTTAGTTTTCGAAAATTGGTCTTGTGAGAATGACTCAACCAAAATAGTCAGGCCATTTATGGCTACCTTGGGTTATTATAGGTAGGGCTAGGAATCGTTCCAAAATTTCGGCTCGATTAATCGCTGAAGTTTTCGACTGATCAATCGATTATAAACGATTATTATAAGAAAGTGTTCCCATTTCCTTCAAAATTCGCTAGTACCGAATCTGGAAGTACAGCGATGTATGGCCTGGACACGGTGGCGGCGCCATTTTGAAAATCAGACTTGTCAATACAAGTATAAGTCGCTACGTAAAATGGATCCGGTGTCGAGAATAGGCAAGAAAACAACAGTTAAGGCAGGCAAATATGTTTATTAGCCGCTGTAACAGTGGGATAAGTGGGCAATAAGGGTTTTGTGGGGGAAATTGAGTTGTTTTTTACGATGTTAGCAATGTGAGTGATAATCGGAAATAATCGATTTTCCAAAACGTCACTCGAGCCGGTCGGATTTCTTGCTTATCCGACCGATTGATCGAGCTTCCGATTGATCGTCCTAGCCTTAAAGGGCAAATGCACCATCATGATGATTTAGGTTCAAAATGTGCCTATATGTGTCACCTTTCAAATAAGACCACCCGCAAGTCTGTCCTCCTCAGCAGTGACTGCCACTGATATCTCTCAACCAATCAGAAGCAGGGCTGGCAGTCACTTCATTAGCACCACTTCTGATAATGGCAGCCTCTATACCCAGACTCAGGCCATTTTTTTACTAACTTTCATAAGCCATATCTGAGGAGTGCTGAGGAGGACAGACTTGCGGGTGGTCTTATTTGAAAGGTGACACATATAGGCACATTTTGAACCTAAATCATCATGAAGGTGCATTTGCCCTTTAATTATAGGTTTGTCCATGCACGCCAGAAAGGCCTGATATATTATTTCAGTCATCTTTTTCAGTTAAAAGATCTTCATCTGTGTAAATATTTGAAAGAGGAATCTTTATTAGAAAGCAACCACAACCTTATTATTCTGTATTCATCCCTACAAGGAGTGAGTTTGGTAAAAAGAATAGCCAGTGACAAATATGACCTAAGTCCCCTTTAAAAATCAGCAAGTACCCTTCTTGGAAGAGCCAGTTAAGAATATGTGCTTGTTCCTCTCTAATTGCCCTTGACTTTTACCCTGAACTTTGACCTAGTAACCTTTAAACAAGAAGTAGTCAAACAATGAATTGGTTAACCCATTCACACCCAGAGCTACTAAAAAAAGGCCTGATGATTTTGGATATATTTTTCTAACAAAAACATCTTTGAAAAAATATCTGTAAGGAGAAATGTTGAGCATAAGCCAAACAACCATTCTTCTTCAAATATTTTGTGATTTTTTGTTTTATTCCCAAGTTATTTTCAAAAGAAGGCGTGTAGCAGACGATACTTTCGTGAGAAACTCTGAGTGTGAATGGGTTAATGGTAATCACAAGCAGAAGCTAACCTGGTTCTTCACTGATTTCCTCATTACTTTGTCCTGCGTCATAATCTTTTCTTGTCTGGCCTCTTAACCCACCTTAACCCTTCCAATGCCAGGCACCAACATAATTTTCTGAACTAACTTGCCATGCCGGGCAAGTAGTAAATAATTTTTACTTGCCTGAAATGATTTTTGACTTGCCCAAAGTAAGATATAACATATGCTAGAAAGGCATGTATTGTTTGTCAAGGATTTAAAGATTTGAAAACCATTTTCTTTTAAGTTTTGTTGCATTGTTTGCGTAGTTCTGGGTATCTGGGCCATTTACTATGAAAGAAAAAATGTATTTAGTGTTCACAAAATCAGCTTGCCCATATTTTCATTCAAAGCACAAGGATGCAAAGATTTTAAAAACCATCCAAACCCTGGCAGTAGTGGATATCTCATCTGCATAGCTCTCAGCACTCTCAGATGAGTATCCATTTGCCAGGGTTTCATTCATTTTTCGGATGTTTTGTATGATTTTGTTATGGCCAAATTAGCTACCAGCAGCATAAGGGTTAATCCATTCGTGTCTGACCTCTCAACTCAGTCCTTAACCCGTTCATGCCTGGAGATCGCTTTGACAGATGTCATTTGGACTTTTTATACTTTTGAAGATTACTTTGTAATCAATCATAGATTCGCAAACAATTTGAAGGAGAATTATGGATTTGTTTCTGGTGAACATTATTCCTGCAAATATTTTAGGGAAGAATTTTTTAATCAAGGAGATATAGGCAAGATTGTCAGGGCGTTTTTTTTCTGTTAACCCATTCATGCCTAGTTGTTCATTGAGTATTTTGGCTGCTGCAATAATGTTTCAACTTAGATAGATAAAAACAAGTGGATATGAAACCAGCCGGTCAACCTGAACAGGCTTGCCTCAACCAGTGTCAACTAATAGCCCAAAATTTGTGCTCTGCGCATGCTCAGTTGATGCTGGCGATCATGTGTCTCTGTAATGTAAATGATACAAAAGCCCTGATTGGTCCTTGTTCTGACGTGACCTCACGCTGATGCCAGTTCAGTGACCCATGGCATGAGTCCAGCCCTTCACTATAGCGCATATAGTAATTGGTCTCTTTCTACATATCCATTCTTTTCTTCATCTAAGGTTTCGATAAAGTGTGTAGTGTCTTGATTAGAATTTATCCCTCAAATATTTTCCAACCTTGCATTAGACTAAAGCTTTTACCAGAATTGCTTGGATGCTTTTGGCTGTGAGCATTTATAGATAAGCCTCCCCCCCCCCCCCCCCCCAACAATTGATGAAGAAAAAATAATCAAAAGATTTCCAACTCTTCTTTAATTTTTTTGTTAAATCATTCTCAATTCAAAAGTAATTGTCAGTGATATCTAAGATAAAGACAGTATCTGTAGGAACTCTTTAGCATTAATGGGTTAACACAAAGGAATTTCCACCTAACCTATCACGTTCTTCAGTCATTCCGCTGTTTATCATCCCGGCCACAGGTGCGTTGAAGTCCTATCTACCCCTCTATGGCCTGGAGGTAGAAAGCTAATTACTACAGGTGCACCAGCTGCTCTCCTGGATGGGGAGGTAGAAAGAAGCTAATATCGGATAATGACAAACTTTGGTATTCGCTAATTCAGTGCCAGTCTGATGTGATAAATAGATAATGATATGACATTACCTTTAGATTTGAGAAATATGGCTCTCAACACATTGGCGAGGATATTGAGATTTCAAAAACCATCATCAAGGATCGGCGTCTTTGAAATTTTTGCGATATTATTAATTATCCTTGTGAAAATGACACAACCGTTGTCTGCATGCAGCCAGCAGAATAATGATAAGAATATCATCAGCTTACCCCCTACCCCACATAAATTTTAAATTGCAATATGCACAACAAGTTCTAAGTTCAAGGTTCTTGCAGCAGACTTCCGAGAAAACTCTTTGTCAACCTGACTCATGCAGAGCAAACAGCAAGGATTTCTCACTTGAACTCGCAATTTACATACCTATATACATCTTAATTACTTCCTGCCATCCTATTTTCCGGACATACAATGTTGGGAGGTTTTTGATATCCTCACACAAAAAAAATGTAAATTTGTATTAAGTATAATGATGCGTTCTATATATGGGACATCCAGGTAGCAATTAAGTCAATTTCATATATATTTTAAAGTTTAAAGGATACAATACAATATTGAACTTTTTTTGAATTTGATAATTTTTCCCATTCAATATTTGTATTTGGTATCATATCGACTACAGCAACTACTTATTTCTTTAGATGAAGAAAAGAATGGATATGCAGCGAGAGACCAATTACTGTATAGTATGTGTTATAGTGAAGGGCTGGACACGCTAGGGATTTCTGAGATAATAATAATAATAATAATTGGAATTTATATAGCGCCTTTTCCATTCATAAAATGTTCAAAAGCGCTGCACATTGTCATAGTTTGAGTAATAGTCCACAACGCCTCAATGGGCGAGCCTGAAAAGGTGTGTTTTGAGACACTTCTTGAAGGCCTGACACGATGTAGAATCCTTCAGGTGTTGTGGAAGCGCATTCCATAATCTCGGTGCACTAATGGAGAAAGCGCGATCTCCAAATTTGAGTCTAGTCCGAGGCTCGTCCAGAAGGCCCTTTGCTTCTGATTGTAGATGGCGTCTGGGTTTATAAGGCACAAGCAGCTCCTTGATGTACTTAGGTGCAAGTCCGTCGTTTAGCGCCTTGTATACCAGCAGTAGGACCTTAAATTTGATTGGTAGCCAGTGAAGCTTGATGAGAACAGGTGTGATATGTTCATACTTCCTGGTTCTCGATACTATCCTTGCTGCACTGTTTTGTAGTCGCTGCAGCTTTGCAATCAAATCCTGTTGTATTCCAATTAGGAGAGCATTGCAGTAATCCAAGCGAGACATCACCAGTGACTGCATCACTGTTTTTGTGGCATCTTCTGTTAACACACGTCTCGCTTTTCCAATATTTCTCAGGTGAAAGCTAGATTTTTTGACAACACTTTTGACATGGGGTGCCATGATCAGTTGAGAGTCAAACATAGCTCCCAGATTCCGCACAGGCTCAGATGCAACAGACACATCAGTCCCCGCTACAGAGAGTGACTTAATGTTCAGTTCAGCTAGGTGTTTCTTAGAGCCGAATAGAATGATTTCAGTCTTGTCATTGTTGAGTTTCAGTTTGTTCTGAGACATCCAGACACTAATGTCACACAAACATTTCTCGAGATTTAGGATTTCACGTTTGACTATTGCGTTATCACTTGTCTTTTTGAATGATAAGCAGAGCTGGGTGTCATCAGCATAGCCATGATTGTTCAGACCGTAGGATCGGATTAGCTGTGCCAGAGGTATGATGTATATTAGGAATAATAGTGCACCCAACACAGATCCCTGTGGTACAGACCACAGGATTTCCTAAGAGATGGCATCAGGGTGAGGTCACGAGGGAACAAGGACCAATCAGGGCTCTTCTATCATTTACATTACAGAGAAACCTGTGTGCCACTGATCATCTGAGCATGTACAGAGCACGAACTTTGGGCTATTGGTTTAGGCTAGCCTGTTCAGGTTGACCGGCTGGTTTCATATCCACTTGTTTTTATTTATCATAGTTATCTCCCACTGATTGAAATGGAGTTTTCCTTAGGCAAGCAATACTTTTTGGGCTAATACTTATACTTATAGGCCTGTACAGCCCCTAACTTAGAACAGTACCATTGACCCTATGAAAATAGACATCTTTATGCGAGTTCTCGATTTAATCCACTTATGAAAGGCAGAAACATATATCACTTTAGAAATAAAGTTTACTTAATCCCTTTACTAAACTTAGAA
>CAWWDR010000694.1:12500-17379 GCA_963942565.1 Maea johnstoni | reverse complement strand
ATATAATATATATATATATATATATATATATTATATATAATATATATATATATATATATATATATATATATATATATATATATATTATATATATATATATATAGTATATATATATATATATATATATATATATATATATATATATATATATATATATATATATATATATATATATATATATATATATATATATATATATATATATATATATATATATATATATATATATATATATATATATATATATATATATATATATATATATATATATATATATATATATATATTTATATATATATATATATATATATATATATATATATATATATATATATATATATATATATATATATATATATATATATATATATATATATACATTTATATATATATATATATATATATATATATATATATATATATATATATATATATATATATATATATATATATATATACATATATATATATATATATATATATATATATATATATATATATATATATATATATATATATATATATATATATATATGTGTGTGTGTGTGTGTGTGTGTGTGTGTGTTTGTGTGTATATAAGTTATTGTTCTCATGCACATATGTTTTAACTGATCGAGGACTTTGTCATTGCTAAAAAGGCTAACATAGTAATGATCCACCATGTCCTAGTGGATATGCGTACGTAATATACGAGTTCGCCTGTATATGTGTGTGTGTGTGTGTATATATATATACATATATATATATATATATATATATATATATATATATATATATATATATATATATATATATATATATATATATATATATATACATTTATATATATATATATATATATATATATATATATATATATATATATATATATATATATATATATATATATATATATATATGTGTGTGTGTGTGTGTGTGTGTGTGTGTTTGTGTGTATATAAGTTATTGTTCTCATACACATATGTTTTAACTGATCGAGGACTTTGTCATTGCTAAAAAGGCTAACATAGTAATGATCCACCATGTCCTAGTGGATATGCGTATAACATATGACTCCTTAGACGTACCGGTGGACGCAAGTTCTAAGTCTGTGCGTGGTCCTAAACGTACAGTGCCGACATTTAATTCCTGCACCAAATGCCCGGAAATAACCGTACGACCAATTTCCATCCGGTTACCTGGACATGGATGACATCACAACTGAATGATGCTTTGATTCGTAAACAATGTTAGCCATTGATGTGGATGGCTTATTGTTTTGGCATGTTATGCATGGTTGTTTGTACAACCAGGCACTGGAACACGCCCGGTCGACGCGTCTAGGAATAAACGTGTGTACTGTGTGTTTGGCGTTGTGAAGGATTTCTTTTCTGAACAGGTTGGAGCAACAGATAGTAATATTATGTTCTGATCTATCTTCATGAAGATGTCATATGTCTTTCAGGAAACTTCTCATTGGCTGTACATGTGTCAAGGAAGGAGTAGACAACTCAGTCCGCACCTACTCTGTAGACATCCATTGATCTAAAATCGCTACCACTAAGTGTCGAGTAATAGAGAAAAGGTATGCAACTTCAACCGTTAGAACGGCATTTTCAAGATCTTGGCTTTTATCATTATTATTGTTATTATTATTATGATTGTCATTATTATTATCAATATTATTAGTGTTGTTGTTGTTATTATTATTATTATCATTTTTATCATTATTTCCACCAAAATTTCTGTCCTCATATTTTACCATTATGTCATTGTGTTATAAGAGTTCCTCTGAAATTGTTATCTGGATCTAAGAATTACGTGTGACGGAATTGAACTCGGGAATTAAGAATGATTCTACAAAATATTTGAAGGATAACTGTTGGACATCAGTGTTAAGATAATTAGTCCAAAGTTTCGCAATTGGATCTTGCACCAAACGTGTGCAGCTGCTTTTGGCCACTTCTAGCATAAATGGAAAGTAGGAATATCTTCTATGCGTGTACAATATTAGGCCCACATCCTTGTTTTGAGACCAATTGCATATTCACCGCATCCAGGGAGCTTCTACCTGGTCGCTGCTGGATTGGCAGACCTGAAAAAAATACTCGAAGTCGCCGCAAATTGTCTACATTTCCTGCAAGAGTGCCTGAGGCAAATTCAATTGCACGAAAGCTTTCAAGATCCATCGATTTTGCTCTCAGAATCCATTAGGCAACCACAATTAAGCGCGCGCAACTTCCGGCTGTGAGAAGGAGGCACTCGTCAGGGCCAGCGGCTTCGTAATGTCAGCTCGTTCAATCACCTGCTAGCCGAAGTCATCTCATTGTGATATCATTTTCCAGGTGTTGGAAATGATGGACAGATTTTTCTAAGTAGGGGTTTTGTTTTAACCTATTTATACCTGAAGTGAAGACGGGGTGCCCAAATCACGTTGAGGTGGCTGGTGGGATTAATTTGTAAATACCTGTGGTCCAACTGTTGATTAAGATGACTTATGGGGGGGGGGGGGGGGGGGAGGGGGAGTAGTTATTGTTTTACCCCCTGTCCTGCTTTTACTAGGCAATTTAGCCTATACAGAATATATATTGCCAGAAAGGTCTCTCGACCGAGTCGGGATTCGAAGTGCCCAAGCACGTCACTGCCCGTAGGGCTTAATAGGTTCGGCATTCTCCCATTCGCCCAGATGGGATATTACTAGGTAATAGGGAGAATCGACGATTACAAATTCGTCGTCAATAACGGTTTATGGTAGGAGTTTATTGATGAAACTGAGCGGCCAAAAAATCAAGTCATGCGTGCGATTGAAACATTGTCTGAAGCTTATATATGGGAAAATGTTTGGCATATTTTCGCGCCCGTGTACTTTTAGCTAATATGTCGAAAAAGGGGAACAACTTTACTGTAATTCCGCGCATAGCGAGACAGCGAAATATGTATAGGACGTACACCTACGGCATACTATTAAACTACGGAGATGCCTCATTCTGAGAATATCGCTAAACTGGCCATAAGTTCTTAAATCATGGTACGTGTGTGTTATGAATTCTTCAATTGATATTGTGCACGTCCGTTGGCATACCCGTCAGCATTCAACAATCCAAAATCAGGATATATCACTTATCAGGCGGTTACTGCGACGTCTTTTGGTTTCATTTTGTTTAGTTCCAATTCTGGGAGGGGCCAGGTTAGTACTTTTGCTTAAGGAGCGGGCCTTTAGAGTTGGTAATCATGGAAACATATGTTAATAGGATAACTTTAATTTTAGCAGATCACAATTGCTGCATGATAATATTCACACAGTTTTAAAAAACACGCAGATAGCTTTGGAACTGAAAATGTCGTCATCAACAACATTTACATTGTGTGATCTTTCCAGACATTGTGTGATCTTTCAAGATCAAATACTTACTATGTTCAGCATATTATGAAATTCTTGGCTCTTGGCTAGAAAATGAATTTATTCTTGAGGAATTGTGGATGATTTTTGAAAGTTGGCAAATCAGTAGCTAATCTGAAGATTTCTGACCAAGTTATATAATTCATACCTGTTAACATTCAACCATCCAAAATCAGGAGATTTTATGCGGTTCCAATCCTGGCCACCAGGGGTCAGATTAGTTTATTAGTTTAGGAGTGGGCTATCATATTTTACAGGTGTTGGCAAATTGATAACCATACAAGTATGATTATGAAATAACTTTAATTTTATGTAGCAGATCACACTTGCAGCATGATGACAAATTCCCAGTTATGAGAAACACACAGAGATTGCTTTTGAACTGAATACATCATAATAGTCCATGACCCAGAGGTGGTCAGTATCATATTGGGGGAGGGGGGGGGGGGCAAATTCTGATTAATGTTTTTGAATTCCCCATATTCTCACCTTTATGGTATTTCAGTAACAAATATTTTTCAAATCAGACCTTTTTTTCCAGGTGAACATAGCTTTAAATATTTACACGATCACTAATTTGCTTTTCCTCACTACCCATATTCCTCATATAACTAATACATCTATATCCATTCCCCTTGAGACATGGATCCGTGCGCCGGCCTACATATTTTGGCGCACGGATCCATTCCTCTGCCATACCTCCCTAACCTTTGCGCTGTGTTGCGCCCAGCGCCACTAGCTTCATACTACAGTGGAACCTGCCAAATTGAACACCTGTGTACATTGAACACCTGCGTACATTGAACATTTTTTCATGTCCCGGCAGACTCCCATTGAAAATCAATGGGAGGCTACCTGGATACATTGAACACCTGTCTATCTTGAACATTGAACACCAAATTTGTTCCGTAGGCCACATTTAACCTGTCTACATTGAACATCCTGCACTGATTTAAAACTTTTCATTGCATTCAACACTTGCTGAATGATAGAAACATGCTCAGAATAGATTAACGAAACCCTGAAATAATCCAAAATGATCATATACATTGTTAATGGGCCTATGGTAATATAGTTATAATTATTTTCTTACAAAAGGAACAAATAAGTGTATAACATCTACAGGCTGACTTAGCCTTTGATTGTCTATCCTTAACACATGTTATATTTTAATTGCTTGTCTTCATAAGCCATGCCAAATCAAGTCCCACACATTAGGTCTTTATTGCAATTAGTCGTTGAATCTCCATCCTTTTGTTATCAAATAGCAATTGGGAAAGGGGGTGGTTAGCATAGAACAATTGTTCCCTGGCAACCCAGACTCATGACTGCATTTAACAGTTATATCCAGTTCTGCATACTGCAAATGAGGTCACATAGGCAGCAAATTTGGTCCCCTTAACCAGTCCAAAATTTGGAAGCAACCAATCAACACGAGTAAGATATTGTATAAGGAATTGTCTATTGTGAAGAAAGTTGAACTCTTAATAGAAGCAGGTT
>CAWWDR010000694.1:0-7500 GCA_963942565.1 Maea johnstoni | reverse complement strand
AGAGCTGCGTGATGCGCATGCGCAATGCAGTCGTGCAACATACAAAAAACACACACATTTTCTTCTATGTCAATATGCAGAGTAAATTTTCAATTCTTCAAACTTTGGCCCTGGAACATGGATATGATCATTTTTTGATGTGAGTCAAGTGTTTAGAAGCTCGGTGGACAGGAGGTGACAGAAAGGTTCTTTACTCAGGATTTCGCGAAATAAAAATCGATAGCACTTTATTGTATGCCTAACAAATAATACCTGCCGTCTTAGGGAAATGTCTCGCGCTGAACATTTGACCTCCGCAGCTTGACGGCTGAACATAGTGCTAGAAGCTAGAATGCACGATGCAGGATAAAAGGTGAAATGTTAGTGGATCATCCATTTTTCCGATCACAATGCTGCAAAATAGAAAAGTTCGCGTATGTTCATATTTCACGAATACACGGATATAACGCCAACATAAGATGTGCGAAACATACTATATAATTGTAGTTGTATGTATGTATGTATGCATGTATGTATATATAAATAAATATATATATATATATATAATATATATATATATATATATATATATATATATATATATATATATATATATATATATATACATACATACATACATACATATATATATATATATATATATATATATATATATATATATATATATATATATATATATATATATATATATATATATATATATATATATTGACTGTTCAAAACTATTCAAACATACATTATTTGAACGTCGGTCAAGGCTACAGGACGCAAAATAGAATGGGTATTGTAGGTGGTCCATCCATTTCATCCGAATAACAATATTGTAAATCAGGAAAAATCGCGTGAGTTCATATCTCGTGAATACACGAAATGGAAATGAAATGCCAGCTTCAGATGTGTAAAGTACGTAAATCGTGTGATTAAACTTATCACAAGTCCAGACCATGTTGAATGTTGTACCCGACTGTAGAAAAATGCTTTAATACCTTCTCATGGCCTTTAATATACCTCGCGTGAAGATGGATTAATCGTCATGTTTTCCTCACTCCTTAGTGACAGGCTGATGTCCTTAACAGCTTATGAAATAATTGAATAGTTCATAGCAACAGCTATGAAATAGTTGAATAGTTACCGCTAGCCCAAAGAATAGTGGCCACTAGCCCGAGTGACCTACCGGTGAAACTAGTTCAACAAGGCAGACGACGAGTATTTATCCAAAATCTCTGGTGTTTGTAATTTTCTATTTTTTTGTGTGTTTTGTATTTGTTCGGTATAATAAAACATGACATCCTCGAAAGGATTGTCGCCCTCGGGATACGCCCTCGAGCGACAATCCTCTCTCGGGGAAGTTATTCCTGGTGGAAACCCCACACGGATGTCATATTTGTATAATAGTAGTCGGTGTCGCGTGAAAATAGTATACCCATGAGAAAATGAATTCATTCATTGAAATTTAAGGTTGATCACCGAGACAAGTGTCTATCTCTAAAAGGTTTTGGAAATTACACGGCCTTTCTTGCAAAATAACACCTTGTTTCCCAACTGGCTAACCACGACAAAAGAAATACATAGCTCCTAAATTGGGCATGCTGGAAAAATGGAGTCCAGAAGCATACTACATATATCTCCGTGGAATATCACACCAGACCGATTAGAATGTATTTGGGTCCAAATGATTAGTAATATATTTGTACGCAGATCGAAGCCGATCGCATTATGTGTTTATTTCATTTTATCACAGCCATGAAATCTTAAAAAAAATTGGTTGCTTGTTTTGGCATTCTGCGGCTAAGTCGCCATTACCCAGTTATGCGTTATGATAGGAAACGTAAGTACCCGGCGAAAGCTACCTCTTAACCCCAAGTCACTGGCAACTTTCTGACATGCCCTAAAATAGCCCTGGAGCATACTCATTTTCTGAAACGTACGGAAACATCTTTATAACAATGACATACTTAGAGAAATATACGACTGAAAGTTATTGTTCCTGAAGGATTTAGCGTTTACCCTTCAATTTTCTTTCAAATAATACTTTACTCAATGAGTTCTGTTGGAAATTCCCAGTCCTCACGTGCACTCGAGATGCGGATGGTTGATAGTCAATGAAGTCGCTATAACTAGTTCAGACAGACCGTCTGCACACGTATTGGCTGAAGAACAGAATTCCATGAATCTCCAATTCTCGACCACCTGTTCAATTACCATCTAAATCCCGCAGAAAGATAACGAGACTTGAAATATTGCCCGTTGCCTAGCAACGGAATTGACGAATCACGGGAGCATTGTGGAACTGCCATACCGCCATGTTTACTTTGCAAAACAATCTCTTTCATCCGAGATTCGCTCCTGTTTTACCCTTCGTCCTCCGGAAAAATATTCTCCTTGTTATACTGATACTGGCTATGGAAATTGGAGCAGGAAATCATAAGACGGCTGCATAAGCAAATAAGAGTAAGTATATTATATAAAAATATGGTGAGTTTTTAAGGACTTTCACTTGTATTCATTGTGACGCCACCTAGCAACGGGCAGTGGAACTATCCAATGTCTGCTGCAATCATTGTCTTAGCCATCAGGGCGTGTGGGTGTCTTTTGGACACCCAAACCCTCAGATAGCACCCTCAGGCCTCAGAACACCCAAGTATTTCTAAATCATTTCTTAAAGTGTCATTTTCAAGCATACAATTGAAGTTTCCCACCTCAATATAATCCCCATGATATTGTATAAGGATATTATGCCTTATTTTCAAAACTAAATACATGAGTGTGCATGGTTGTAATCAGAGTATGTTGTGATCATCCTTGGACATCCAAAGTTTTTTGCCAATTATGGGTACCCAGTTTCCAAATCCTGGCTAAGACCCTGCCTCCAATCCCATTTATGTTTCAAGATATCACCGTATGTTTGAGGTCGTCAGATGCATATGGGTTAAGGTGATGGGTACTATTGCAAGCTAGTCAAATGCCCCGTCCCAAAACACACCTCAGAGCGACGTAACCATATAGCCAGTTGTATCTCTAGATTCCTGAGTGTTATCAGGTAGGGGCACGTCTATTTGATTATCTGTTTCCCATGTCCCGACCGACCCTATTTTTGGGCCCGACCCTAAAAAAAAAAAAAATTTTTTTTTTTTTACTTTCCGACCAACCCTGTCCAGAGGAGCTTTTTTTTCTTCTGAGAACTGCATTTTGAATGAAATAAATAAAAAAAAGTCTGAATAATTTGTTTTTGTTGGAGCCTGCGAATTCAACATTTTCCAAATCTGCACAATTTTCTGAACAAGGTGAAGAATAATACAGAGGGAAATGTGTCTCATGAACATCATGTACACATATTTGTACTTCTTCCCATGGCATTGGCAGCATTTCTGTCACAAATAAAGAAATTTGATACCCTATTATAGGTACTTCTGCCTTTTTTTTTTTTCCTTTTTTTTTTTTTACCCGACCGACCGACCCTAATTTTCAGTACCTTGGACATGGGAAACAGATAATCAACTAGACGTGCCCTAGAGAATATTATAGCCAACAATCCTTAGTCAACCCATATTTTATATAATTTCAATATTTACAACTTTTCACTCAAATGACATATTCTCACTACTTACACAGGTGATGATCACCGTAGGTTCAGAATTACCTTAGGAATATCATTGTCTATGCCCAATAAAAAGTATTTTTTAGATTTTTTACTGCTGAAGACTTTTACAGGTCATACCATCGAAAATTTTAGTGAGAAATCTCGTGTGTGGAGGCATGGGAACCCCATCGATAGTAATGGTCATACTTCGCTGATCACTTCTGAGCACTGGACACAAAGGGCAGTTGCACAAAGATACACCTCGACGATCTCAAGACAATGGCTTGTGGTCAGGATGCTATACATAGGTGCTAGCTATGAGCACGTAAGGTCACCAAGTGTAGTTGGTGTGGAGATTTCTAACTAAAATTTTCAACGTTATGGCCTGTAAAAATCTTCAGCAGTAAAAAAATCAAAAAAATACTTTTTATTGGGCATAGTTAATGATATCCCTAAAGTAACTCTGAACCTGCAGTAACCATCACCTGCGTAATTAATGAGAATATGTCATTTGAAAAAAAGTTGTAAATTTTGAAATAAAACAGAATATGGATTGAATAATGACAGGTGGCGATGATATTCGCTACCTGATAACACTCAGGAACCTGGAAATACACCTAGTTATAGGATTATGCTGCTTTGAGGTGTGTTTTGGGACAGGGCTTTTAACTGGCTTGCAATAGTACCCATCACCTTAAGGAAACATGCAACCACTGAGTAAGCGGGTGCTACAAAAGCTCCAGCTGACGTACAAGGAAACGCACTCCGCGAAGCCAAGTAGACATTGGACAGTATTCAACCCATTAATACTTAAAGAGTTCCTCCAGAAAGTGTCTTCTTGGTCTATGATACTTTTGGCAATAACTTTGAAATTGAGAATGGTTATACAAAATGTTTGAACGAGATTTGTAGGTAATGTAGATTGGTGAAAGTAGCATGCGTCCATTGGCTAATCGGGTGCCACAAAAACTCCTGCTGTCTAGGAAACGCACTCCACGAGCCCAAGTAGACATTGGACAGTATTTAACCTATTGATTCATAAAGAGTTCCTCCAGAGAGTTTGGTTACATCCATCATGATCGACAACTCTCAGCTTTCTTACCAAGATTTTTGCATCTTGAACAGACTATGAGTACATTCCAGATAAGAATGGATTATCCTACCAATGTATTTATGTGATGGAGGGAAAGGGTGCTGGCATTGGACGTTGGACGGTATACACGTCACTTCTATGTATACTTTTCTATTTCATTATAGTCCCTTTTACGTTTGGAGATTTCACTTTCTTCCCTAGATTTTTTTATTGACATATTCCCAGAAAGTCATTTTTTTGCCTAAAATGCCCCAAATTAAAGTCTTTAATAGTTTAATGGTAACTCACGTTCTGCGTCCATTAAGAATATTCATCTGCATCACTCAAAGTTTATTTGGCCAGCAATGTAAGGATTCCAATAAAGGATCATATTGGTCTCCTAACATTGCCAATTGTTAAAAGCAATGTTAGAAGCCCAATATAGTCCAATACATCAAAGAAATAGACCAATCAGCTGCTAGTACCAGAGTGGAGCTCATGATAAATGATAGGCCACCTCTTCCATGGTGACTATGCTCCGCAATGCGGCGAAGATTATCTTTCAAACCCAATTGTAGAGCTAATATCAAACGGCTTAACCGGATAAACGGACTTATTGGGCGTATTGTACTTCCATTCCCTACAAATAGAGTCAGTATCGGGGTCCCTGATTATGTAAATTAGATTTCTTGTCCCTGCGGAGAAGAGCGCTTGATCTGACGGCACCGTGCACGCGCCGGCATCGATATGATGAGTCATGCTACTAGTTCCTCAGCCTACTTCTCCTAACACCGATGCTGTTGGAATTTCGAATTTTTTTCGTCACTTTTTCTGCCATATATATTGCGGCTAAGTTGTGACTAGCCAGTTGTAACTGGCGGAGGAAACCGGAGAACCAGGCGAAAGCCACTGCCTAACCCCAAGTCAAGTGATACTGTTGGCCCTTCTGACAACTGGGGTTCGATTCTGCAATTTGGGCCACATAGATGTGGGATATATGACATATCAAACACTCCTCTAACCTTTGTTCTCTGGCCTTTTTTAACCACAGGGTGAAGCCCAAGAGCATTGAGCAAAAGTGCTTAGCCTTGTTTTTGGTCTGTGATTGATGGAAGACTGCCAATTGTGATGTAAACAACATAGACCCCTCCGAACCGAAGCTATGGTGTATGTGATACCCTTGGGGTTACTCAGCTTCGCCTCGGAGCACCTCGGGTAGGTAATAGATAGAACACGAGGGACTGTGGGTTATAGTGGAAAACACAAGGTTCAGCACGAGTGGGTAACAGAGGGTGATCCACTATAACCCACAGGTCCCGATTAGTTCTTTGTCACTTGTAGCATGGCCTGCTCCCTTCAGCCAATCACATGCCTCGAAAAGTGTTTTCAGTTAACATCTGTGTGTGGGTGAGATAAAGACAGCTAACCTACTATGGTAGAGTGAATGCAACGCACCTTCACATCGATTGTTTATTTCTTGTTATAAACATCCCGTTTTACTGATTAAAGTTGTACGCCAGAAATGGTATCCAATGTCCTGTGTCCAATGCGGCTCGGTGGCGAAGTGGTATATAAGGCGTCGTTCTCGTAAACCGAATATCCAGAGTTCAATCCCCCGTCGGGCCTGTCGTTACTTGAAGCTATCTCATCTGATATTTTCTGATATTTTTGTCAACGTGTCTATAGCGGAAGGGATTTTATTAAATGAGTTTTAACATGTTTTAGTGAAACAATTTGAAATTCAGTTTATCGTCATTTTTCTGCGAGATAATTAGTTTTTAATGAACCAGTTTGAATTATTATACCTCACGTGAAGATTCTTGATTCTGGTTGGTCCAGGGCCATGGATTAATCGTCATGTTTTCCTCACTTCTTAGCGACAGGCTGTTGTCCTTAACAGCTTATGTGTTAATCAATTAGCCCATAGCAACAGCTACGGGCTAATCGATTAGTACATATCAACAGCTATGCATGTGGTAATTGATTAGTTACCGCTAGCCCGAAGAATAACCACGAACACCAACGGAGTTTGCCCAGTGACCTACCGGTGAAACTAGTTCAACAAAGTAGGCGACGAGTATTCATCCAAAATCTCTGGTGTTTGTAATTTTCCCCCCTTTTGTCAAAACATGCATTTTGGGTATTAAATGTGAACATATTTACTTGAACTTTTACAGGCTGTCATTTAGATCATCCTGAAATTCAGCAAAATGATTTTCGAGGGAAGGGTATAAGATATTTTCCAATTATGACTCTGTTCAAATAAAAAAGGTGATTACTAAATGTGAACGCAGTAAAAAAAATAGAAAAGAATGTGATATCCTCCGCTCCGTATTGTACTTTCTTCCACATTTGTGAAATTTGGAGGTCCCGGGACCATAATTGTGAATAGAAGCTCCATTTGAAAACGCTATGCCTGTTTTATTTCATTTTCAGTCTTTTTTACCAGAAACCCTTTGCTAGGAAGTTACTTTTGTGGTGCTCACCGTATATCTAATCAGCAGATCTGTCAGGTAATGTATATATTTTATAGACTGAATTGTCAAATAAAAGCAGGGTTAAGGGAAACCTTAGTCAAACATATAAACCCCATAAGCTACCTTAATGGTCCAACTAAAAGTCGAAAAAAGGGTTACAACCATATAGGTACTACATGTTTAAAAGGTATGTTCAAGTCCATCATACATATGATAACAGGTCACGAAGAATAAAATTATACGGGCCGAAATTTACCAGTAACTTATCCGGCTCGGTGGCCAAGTGGTAAGGCGTCGGTCTCGTAAACCGAAGATCCGGGGTTCAATCCCCCGTCGGGCCTACTATTTCCAACGATGTGCCTTCGCGTGGC